>WTSP01017049.1:22386-71148 GCA_025331215.1 Actenoides lindsayi
GAGCCAACAACAACAACAGAGAGGGATGTTGCTGGTGTAGAGAAGATGTCGGTAAGGGAGAGAGAAGGGGAGGGGGAGCGGGGGGGGGGGGGGGGGGGGGGAGGTGAGAATACAGGAAACTGCATTCTGTATACGCAGCTGCTTCTGTTAAGGGGCTGGGGGAAAACTGAATCAGAAGAGCACCCTTAAGGGACAAATTATTTTTAATTTTAGATTTGGAACACATATTTCCAAGAAGTACTGTAAGTATTATTTAGTAGGAAATGAGTGTGGGGAAGCACAATTTTATGCTCATTTGACTGTAAAAAATGAAGGAGTTTTTGTAAATCTCTCAAACAACTTCCTAATAGACTGAAGAACCACATTTTCAGGTGAGAATCACCCTTAATTGTACAGGAAGAAACTGCTATTTCAGAGCATGTTTGGGGAGTCCAGCCTGTC
This sequence comes from Actenoides lindsayi, assembly GCA_025331215.1. Lineage (NCBI taxonomy): Eukaryota > Metazoa > Chordata > Aves > Coraciiformes > Alcedinidae > Actenoides > Actenoides lindsayi. The sequence goes on from WTSP01017049.1 coordinate 22,828, forward strand.
CATGGACTGGGATTTATACAGCCATTAGAGCTCACCCGTCTGCTTTCTGCGTCGAATTAATTGTTTTCCTCTCAGAAAGTCTGCCTTATCTCAGCCAGCAGAAATTTCGTGCAAAAGCACCTCTCCAGACCAGCCTTGGTCTTTGCCAGCCCCCAGGGGGACACGGGGACAACGGGATGGGTCTTCCTCGCTTGCACCTCCACACAGTGAATCTACAGGCTTTGTACAGAGGTTCACCGAGACCGATGGTCTTACACCAGTGTGACACTGATTGAAACAAGCTGGGCATCAGGCTACCTGTTTCCCCCAAAAATACACCCAAAATGATCCTGCAAGTTCTTCATGCATGGGCGTCTCTTTCTGCTTTAATGTTTGTTTCAGATACGAAGTGTAAACATTTTGCAGGACTGTGACTCTGGGTGAATGGAATCCTTAACATCGCATCTCTATGTTCATCACAGATGGTTCTGGCTTCTGAGCCGTGCTCGGTTTTAAATTGAGAGAAATTTCTTTTTCTTTTCATTTTGTGGGCACATAAACCTGGAATATATAGATTGTATTACAGGTACCGGAGAAAAAAAGCTGGAGGGAGGGAGGGAGGAAGGAGGAGGAGGAGGAATTCTCCTTTGAAACAGCAGGCAAACACCCAGGCCTGTGTCCCTCTGATAAGTAAGCGTGAGCTGGTGGCTCAGGTGATTATTTCCCGCGGGAGGTTTGCTGTGAGGGGAAGGGAACAGCCCAAGGCGGAGGCTGAGGCTTGGCTCGGAGCGATGCCTCGCGGGAAGCCCGCGGGAGAGCAAACGTGACCCCTTCCAGAGGAGCCTGGTCTGCACGTATATATCCCCTCTGCCTCGAACGCATCTGCCCGAGCAGCTTCAGGGCTGTTACTTTAAATAGAAGAATATTCACGCTGCTCTGTTAATTACAACAGCAAATTGAACAAATGCACTTCCAGCTCAGTTGCTGTCGCCATTTCTACAGCGGTGCGATTCACGCTCGCAGCCCACGATAGGAAATTTTAATGTCATTACACAGTTAGGGCAAAGTCTTCATTTTTAATAAAAATACAAATGGTAAACCGAAACGGATTAATATCTAATTTTACATCTTCATTTACATGATGTGCAAAATTATCTTAAATATTTGTTATGGATGGAGTAGCTTTCCACCAATTTAGGCTTCTTTTTTCGCACCGGAGAATGTTAACATAAATTGTAGCATAAATCATTGCCTTGTAGAGTACCAGAAGGCGCATATAAAAACCCATATCTTTACTGCACATATTTCCCATTAACCATAATCTATTAGTAATTGAAGTTCATTACAAATTCTTGTAGACTTTATTGCTATCATGCTGCATGACATAGTGAACCTGGCTTGCATAACAAGAAGTCCTTGCTGGGAAATATCCTATTAACAATGACTGTGCATTTGTCATTGTGATAATAAATCCAAAGCTGTCTGTAGATTATAAATTATTGCGGCGCCATTTCCACTGCTGTAGTTTAAAAGTTTTGTCAGCACTTCCATTTTAAACTCCTGCTTTACAGGCAGTTATAACTTGACCATAAAAATCTGCGACGAGCTGAATCTCAGCTTGCAAGGTCTCTGTCTGACAGTGCATTTCTTCCTCCACTAAGATTCATATTTCATCCACATGAAAATCTTAGAAGCAGAAGCTGCGTTTATGGCAGATTTTTTTTTTTTTTCCTGCATTTGCATAGCTTCTAATTAGAAAACCCAGGCCATTTGACGAGCAATTCGTCCATAATCTTTCTAAAGATCTTGGTAGAATTTAAAAATATATCAAGACAAAAAAGTGGTAGCCAGGCTGACCCGAGTGTTCACTGGTTTGGCACCTGAAAAAGGCTCATTCCTTATCTCCAGCTGCCATGGACTTTGGGGATTCATTGGGAGTCTTCAAAGAAGAAACCGAAGAGAAATGATGCTGTCCATATACCTTGCAAAGGTGTTTTGAGGTTAAATTGCTAACACTGAAATTCTGGCATCCACTCAAGTCATCCTTCATCATGCCTATGCAATTCTTTGAGCTCTATATAGGTTTTAAGTGTTATTAAAAGAAAATTACCATAGAGTTGAACTTTAAGTGTTAATTACGACTTGAGATATAAATGACATCAGGTCAAATCTTTCACAATTTAACTCCGTAATTGACTTCATCTCTCTACACCAGGGGATAGCTATCTAGCTGAATGCATCTGTCTATCATATTTCTCAAGTGCCTATAGCAATGCATCCAATTAGCTGGACGTAACCATTATGTCTCTACTGCTCCTGAACAGTGCAGGATGAAGCCTTCTCCTCCCTGAAATCAACAGGAAAACTTTCCCTCCTACCAGCAAGGCCAGGTTTTCACATCATCCTGCAATACAAGCTCTGTCTTGAAGTACTGCTCATGTGTTCACGGGGTGCATAATGGATTTTGCAGTGAATGTAATAACTGCCATTTCACATCAATAGTGTCTTCAATTTCAAAATGCCCCAAATTGCTTTAAAATCTTGATATGCAAACCCACCTCCCTTACCACTGGGGTGCAGCGATCTCCTGGGTGAAATTCAGCAGCTGTTGGGTGGTTCATGGCACCATTTCACAGGGATTTATGGCAGGTTGAGGAGGAGGAGGCGGCTGTTGGCAGTCAAAGTGGTAATACCAAGGAGCAGAAAGCAATTACCCAGGCTGGCATTGAGCTGGGGCACAGGCACTAACATATCTCCTCTGACTAAAACTGCCATCAGCTCACTGCTTTTCCTCTCCCTCAGCAGCGGAGCTGTGGGACATAGATGACTCAAAGTGAAGCCCAGTGCCCACCACCACCCTGGCACAACCAACAGCTCATGCTAGTGGTAGGATCAAGGGTGTCCACCACCAGTGGGCATGACACGAGCTTTTGTGTTGCAGTCCTACCTGGTTGCAGTGTCCTGGTGCTCCCTCACACTAGCAGCAATGGGAAGCTCTCCTACAACTCACAGGGTCAGCCTTCATTAACTGATACCTCCCAACACCTCATATTCAAATTCTCAGTTTCCATGCACATCAAAAGGCACTTCACCAGCCTTTGCTACTCAGCAGAAATCATATGGAAGGCAGGGATGGATCTGGTGGGTGTAAGGGAAAAGTTATCTTTCCTTTTTGCTTTAATGAGATATTCCTGCTCTCCACTCCCAGATGGATATGAATGAATGGTACCTAACAGAGATGCATGAATGTGTGGTGCCTTTGTTCAAGAATGGTGAACTGCTTTAAATAAGCACTGGAAAAAAATTGCTACAGCATAATGCAGATTTCTTATTCAGTTTTGTGTATGCAATCTGTATTATCAAGTCTCTACCCCAAAAAACTATGAATATGGAAATAACCAAATCAATGACTCTTTGAAATCCCTAAACTGTTGTCCTTCCCAACTTTGAAATCCCTCAACCTAAATCATGTCACAGTTTCCTACTCGAACAGAATATAAGGACCTAATATCTTTGAGACTCTTCATGATATAAATACATTTTGATATTTTTATAACCATGATTTTGCAGAGGTGGCAATGAGGCATCATCTATTTGTGTAAGGTTAAGCAGGCTATTTTCCAACGGATTTAGTTTCTTTGTTTTCTTAAAGAAAATGAAATTACATTAATTGGAGGCTGTTCCAAGGGTCTGGTATGTTACAATGGATCCTGGCGGAGATGAATTAGTGGCCAGAGCATAGGTGATCTTGCCAAAAATGAATAGCAATGCAATTTATCATATGCTTCTGTAATTTATCTCACGACTGTGTATTAGATTAGATAAAGACAGAAAGACATGTGAATTGGATGGACTAGACTAATACTGAAAACTTACACCTCCTTTTATTGAGGCTGACAGGAAGATTTCTGTTGCCTGCACTGCAATCAGAATTCGACTTCACATTTTTAATTTGCTTTGAAGTGTGATCTTGTCCAGAGATGAGAAAAATTCTAACTCAACATTAAAGAGTTTGTTGATCACGTCTGCTGTTTCTTATTCAATACAAATTTGTTCCGTCATATATTTTATACTCAATCAAATGAAAATTGTATATATAAATATAAAAAACACTTAGAAGCTTAAAAATAACAGTAATCAGCAGCTGTGAAACCGCTGCAAACACTCATTACATGCTACACTGTTTTCAAGGTAACAAACCAATGGTTTATTTTGTCCCCTTCCAACAAAATCCATACTTCAGAATCCACTTTTCATACCAAATCGGTCTGTCTGTAAGACAAACAGTCTGCAGCTCAGAGTGTTTACCTACAACAGCAAAAGGATGTGCTACACTGCCTTCGAATTTGGTAATATCACCAGCTACCTTCTTCAGGCTCGTTGTGAACCAGTGATTGATATCTGTTCTTTTGCATTGCTTTCCTCTCATATCTCTTTGTCCTACCGCTATAATCGATCACAGATTTTTCCATCAGGCTTCATGTCAGATTAGGATAGTGAACATGACTTGTTTAGAACAAACTGCTTCAAAGCACACCGAGGCAAGCTCGGGAGTCGAACTGCTCGAAAAATGATTGTTTTGAGCATGCCCGTGGATGCGACGCAATAGCAGGAAGTCAGAAATATGCTTTTAAGGCAACAATTTGGGATTGCTCCTCTGTACAAAGCCTGTCACAATCAAGTCTACCACTGCAGGGCTGATATTTTAAGTGAGGAGCAATGCCTGCCTTATTATTTTCCTTATTCAGAAATAAATTTCTTCTTAGAAGTCAATGGATGTTTCTGGCAGGATTTGCACACGTACCCTATCTGGGATTTGGGTTGCAGTCACACTTACCTTTTGTGCTCAGTGTTTTATGTGTGCTATCAAGAACTGAAAGGAATGGAAGCCCAACAACCTCCTCTGCTCTGCATAGAAATGTATTTTGAAGATTCACAGTCCCTAGTCTTCCCAGCAGAACTAAACTACTGATTCCTTACTTTGAAAGCTCTTTGGGGGATTGCTGCTTGTTTTTATAGTGCCTAGTACAACTGATTCCTTATCTTGGTGGGTGATTTTTAGGAGCACCTGTTACCTAAATAAAAAAATATTATTTTTTTAACAGATACATATATTTTTATATGAAGGACATAGTGTTAGTTATGGAGGAGGACTGTAAGGATTTGATCCAAATGCGGATCAGTGATCACGGATGAGTTTACTGACAGCAATTGCATCTCCCATGGCTGCTGTTGCTCAGAACTATAAATCCCAAAGCAGGAGAAGGTGGCTCTTCCCATGGCAGCTGAGTGACCTCTGGGATTCCTCCTGAAAGAGGAACGAATGTTAAACCTTCACATGGGTTAAAAAGAAGACAACAACCTGGTGGATGAGAAGTGTTTTGAGAAGGAACATCCAGCGTCCAGTGCAGGATGTTCCTGAGCTGAAATAGGTGGAAAAACTTGAGGAAAACTATCATATGTGCTTGCCTTGTATATATAAGATGCATAGGATACTCTTCCCTAGGTCCCCACATGTAACCACAGCTGGAGGAACACTAAATAAACGATCCTGACAGTCCAACCATTTAGAGCTTGTTGCAGCTCAATCTTAAGTGACCATCACTGGAGATACAAGACATCATGGCACAGAAGTATTGCCAAGTATTTTACACACTAAGTCTCTTCTTCCTCAATTTCAGTCTTTTTTCCTAATAATGACTGACATCTAAGCTCAGGACAAGCATTAGGCTGTTGAAAGCAGTGCTTGTGCAGCTCATGGGAGCATAAAACACGATGTCCCAGGGAAGACAGAAACAGTGGTGTGTCAGTGTAATACTTTTAAGCAAATTCGGAATGAAAGGCTTTTTGCTGCATGTGTATGAAACAGGTTCTCTTGGGTTTTGCAATGTGAGACTGGATGCTGAGACTGCCTGAAATCACAGCTTTCCAGAAAACAAAACCCGAGAAGGCTTGAGAGTCAGCAGCACAGAATATTTCCATCAGAGACTATTACTGGGATTGGGATCCTCCCTGAAATAAGTCAGGTGAACTGCTGCTCAGATGGATGCGCTGCCAGGGCAGAAGCAAACTATGAAATACCCAGGTACCTATGGGCTGCTGTAATGTTGCATGCCTGGCAGCAGGTAATGGCACATGGGGATAAAAAAAATGACTGAAAAAAAAAAATACAGCTAAAAGCCTATACTGTGCCAAAGGCAAAGGCTTTGCAGTACAAACTTTGTAATATTTCTAATTCCTATAGGTCTAGTCCTGGCTAATCCTCCTCCCACTTTGCAGAGGTTTTAAGGCTGTGCCTGAAGAGAGAACTTGCTCTAAGGTAGAAATTAGGGTCTGCTGGAAGGCAAAGGACCACAGCAGAGAAATTTGGGGTTTCTTACCTTGCAGGTGAACCTCAGGCCACCCAGCTGAACAGTTGATTTAAACCCTTGGGTAGCTAACACACATGGCAGGAAAACTGAACCCAGATTACCCAGATTATAGAGAGGGTACAACTGCCCTGTAACCAAGCAAGGGACACAGATGCCCATGGTTTACTGTTCAAATGGCTTATTGATGTATAAGGTCATTCATCACACATTGCATTAGACTCCCAGGCCAATATGTATAAAAGCCTGTCTCACAACAAGCACAGCATTTTTGTCTCCCATCTGCCCACAGCAGCCCTTCCAATGTTGCTAATTACATCCCTGCACATTAGTATATTGGCTGCAGGTCGCATCAAAGCCACGGCTGTACTGATGTGGCACAGTGGTGGATTGTGTTAACAAACAAAAAAAGAGGCAGGATCTCTCTTTAAGAGCACGTTTTAAAGCCTAGAATTTATAAGCTCTGCCTCTGAACAACTACACTTCTAGCTCAGGGGCTCAGGCTGTAGCTCCCATCAGTCAGGTGCCCCAGGGCCATTCCAAGAGCACCAAGGGCAGCAAGCAGAGCTGGGAAGGCTGAGCACAGCAGTTAAGCCCCACCATTTTTAGGACATAGGTATTTATTCTGGTCATCAGGCATCTTCATGATCATGTGATTTATAAAGCTTCTGCTGGAACTGGGGGAGTCAGGCAGAATGGGATGACCAGTGCTTCTTTCCAGAGAGGGCAGGGGAGTCAAACTGGAGGGAACAGTACAGCTTCATCTCTGAGTGCATGTACTGCACAGGTGAGAAACCTCTTTCTTGTGCTCTCCATGTGATTTGGAGGTGATTTGTGGGCCAAATCCTCCCACAGTGATGTCCTCACCACTGACACAGATTTTTTGCATGAAATGCAGTGGTGCTCAGGGAACACGTAGCAAGGATACACAGCACTGGTCTCACCAGTAACTACCATGCCAAACAGACTGATTTTAAGTTACTTTATTGGAAGAAACAGGTAATGCCAGTTTTTGATACAAGATCTCAGATGCCTAATGCTTCTCAGTCATGAAACTCATGCTGAGAGCTGCCTCTCCAGAGCTCTAGCTGTTTGTGCTCCCTTGCAAGCAGAGAAAATAGATGTGGTGTCCTTGTGAGTATCTGAAGAGGGCTTGAGCTGGAGCTTGTCACTGTCATGGTTTTAACCTTAGTAACAGGTGAATCAACAGGCAAGGGGGGTGCAAAGGAATGAGGGCAATGACACCCAAGCAGAGCAGTTGGGAGCTATAAGACTACGATGAGGCAGATGATTCATGTGAAAAAGAACGGCTTTTGCCCATCAAGTGCCACACTGCTGCTGAAGGTTTTGCAGGCTCAGAGCCATGGTGAATTTTAGGGACAGGGTTGGAGAAGGACTTTCAAAGACCAGTTTAGGATGCCTGGAAAGGAGATTTGGTGAGTGGTCTTCTTAAAAATATCTGATCATACCAGTGGTGTTAACATAAATAGAGTAGGGAATAGGAAATAGTTTAATGGATTTTTAAATTACAATTCCTTTTACCTTCCTAAAAAACATTTAAAAATCATTATATGACCAATGACTCAAGCCTATGAAATACTTCCAATTTTATTTTTATACTCATTGTGGCTCTTTGTTAATTCATGTCTAGTGAAATAATAAGCAAACCCAATCTTATCATTTACATCTGACACTATAAAAGCGGTGACGTTTAAAATGTTACCTAGAATCAGCACGAAGCTTTAATTTCTGTCGTTAGCATATTTAAGTCTAGCTTAGGAAAGGTTTCTGAAACATGCATTTTGTTAAAAGCTGTTTAGTGCCTATAACCATTCTGCTGATCTTCTCGAAATATGCTCTCCTCACAGGCCAGAGCTAACCTGTGCATCTGAAATGAGTTCAGCTTAATGTTGTGTTAAAAGAGTTTGGTCTCCGGAGCCGTCGCTCTTCTTAATAACATGTAATCATATGCCTTCTATTTAGTTTTCATTTAACTTGCCCCTTACAAGCAATGAATCCAGTTTAATTAAATGTTCTTTTAAAAAGCGAAATGACACTGGTTTGTATTTTAAAAAATCCATACGCCACAGGGCACCTTCAAGACACAGAATCCTAATAAAGAGGATGTAAGACGTAGAGCTAATAATACAGAGCAAGTCTGACATTTGCAGGGTAATTTAGTGAACCGAGTGCTTCCCTCGTAGGCTCCACGTGGGAACGCAGTGGCTGCAGTACCATTTAATAGAAGATGAAGAGCCGTGTTTGTAATAATGCTAATAAACAGCTAATCCGAAAATTAGACTAGCATGTGGCAGAGGGATGTTGTGCATGTATAATAAATGCTGCTCAGCAGCAAAATGAAGGTTGTCAGCTGATGTTGAAATCCTGCCACGGCACTGATCAGCAGCCTGGGGTGGTCTGGCAAGGCTTGATCTCCTGCCCCACGAGTCCCCTGGCTGCACGCTGTGGGGCAGGACTGGAAAAAGGCACCTTAATGCTAAGGGATGGTAACAGGGTGTAGGAAATGGGCACTGTGGGTACCCTTAGCAGAGTTTAAAGTAGCCCCAAGGTCCCAACAACCACAGGAATGGCTTTAAGTTCAACAGTTGCTTACTCGTCACCCTCAGAAGGGGTGAGGACAGGCATTGACCATACATCCCCTTTTAGTTTTACTTTTCTCTGATAATTTAAACCTGGTCTAACCCTGGTCAGTAAGTAATTTAACTCTTTTGTTTTCAAGGGCATCATATGGTAGAAGAGGCAAATAAGGTAGAAACAAGTGGTAAATGTTCATTTTTCTCCTTTAGAAGAATCAGGACCTCTAATAACGTAAGTATTAGGGCAATGAAGTAGTAAACACTAAAAGCATCTCACTCACTACTAAAATGAAAGTGCTTGCTAATATATGCAGTGCACCTGGAAATGCCCATTCAAGTAATTACAAAAGGGAAAAACACCAGGGAAACAGGCAAGCATGAAGACAATAGCCATTAGAAACAATATTAAATTAAGCACGCCTTTTGAGATCTACAAATTCACTGATTAAATTGTGCATTACAAACCCCGCCTTGACTTCACTTAGCTGGAGTCCTGGAGTGAACCTGCAAAATTTGAAAGCAGCCTCCTGATTTGTATTGAGCTGCACCCAGGGATGCTCCAAACTTTGCTTAGTCCTGGAGTTTTTAAAGGACACAAAAATGAACCCTTTTTTTCCCCTGCAGATTCCAGCTAGCAGAAGGCATCACACTCCCCCAGTCTGAGGAAAATAAGGTCAGAAAAAAGGTGCTTCATGCCATGTGGCATTAAGCTTGGCAAATGGCATAAAGCTCACCAAAATTAGCAGGAACATTCTCCTCGACCGAACCACCCATCAGCATTTGGGTGAATCTGGCCTTGCTAGCCACTGTGTGCACCCAGGATGAGGAGCCCCATGTTTCTCAGGGAGCCCCTTACCACCCAACTATAGACAGGACACCTTCTTACCCTTCATTTTGGCTAAGATGCCTTTTGATATGGGGAAGAGCCTGCAGGCAAGGGGATTACCCCCCTGTGATTCCTGTCCCTCAGATATCCCTCAGGGACAGCTCCTGGGGCAGCAACTGTGAGCCATGGTTCAGAACTCACACCATTAAGGCACTGGCAACCATAGACTCATCTGTGTGCCTGTGCAAAGAAAGGGTGGAATAGACACCAAGCTATGACCTTACCAGTGACAAAACTGTATCTTCTTACAGAGGCATGAGAAATGAGTGAGGACAAGGATATTAATACATTTATTGGAGTGCAGGGTTGTTTATAACCATTTTCCTATCATTGATGAGATTTCCAGGAGTAATGGAAATTCTCCCCTTTTCTCCTGTTCTCTGAGGGATCTCCTAAAACTGACTGTGCAAGCCAGAAACCACTTTCAAATGATTTTGTGTCTTTAATGACTAAAACCAGCCCACAGCTTCCATAGAGTTCCTTCTGCTGGGAAGTGGGCTATCACCCACCAGAGATCCCAGGTTTCTGCTAAAACCATGCACTGTCTGGGAAGGGGTTAAAATGGTTAGAAAACTCTTTTCTAGCTAAGATTTTCTGACAGCAACACACACACACATAAACCTCGGCACCTTCCTCTTCCAAAACCTGGGAGATAGGCAACTTTGTTTAATTTTTCAGCTTTCAGCTTTATTTAGTGGGAAAAGAAGAGCCTAATGGAGATCACTAGTTTTTGCTTCTATCTGCTTGGCTCCTCTCTGCTTTTCCCTTGGTAATGCAGTGCTTCTGCTTTGTTTGCTCTCGGGGAATATCTTAATATGCTTCCTCCCCTTGTTCCCTCAAAGATTTCCAGTGAACCAGAAGAAAATAGGACCTTTGAGAAGTCTTTGCTCCCAGGAAAGCAGAAGGTGGGATCTCCTTCCATTCCTCTCCATTCATTCCCTTCATATGAACAATCTGGAGCCAATCTGCATGATGTAGATGGAAATTCAGGTTTCAGCTGTTGATGGGCAGTGGGGAAGCAGTGAGCTCCTATGCAGCTGCAGACTGCAGGGCTGAGACCTGATGCTGATCACAGGCAGGGCTCCCAGAGATGTATTTTAGAAATACATATATGTAAACGAGGCTTTTCCAAAACCCTGTCATACCAAAGTAACAGACCTCTGTGGTTTGAAGCTGTCAGGAGACCAGGAGAAAACTGGAGTCACACAGATTCTTTCCCTTCCATAAACCCAAGAAGGGGTCCGTAGATCTCTCCCACGCCTTTGCAAGTCACATTTCCTTGAGCTGTACCAAAAAACTAAGCACTGATGGGATGCTGAGGGGATAACTACTAGATGGCAAATGGTAGGACCAGCCACCTTGAATGCTGAAGAGCATCAGCTGCTTTGCTCAGATGTCCTGGATACAAAGGGAAGAATGCTCTTGCTGAGGAATGAAGCCTCCTGTTCCTGCAGGGAGCATATTCAAGAGGACAGCTTTTGTGCACCATATCAGACTTTGTAATTAAGGCTGGAATAGCCCATAAAGTGACAGATAACATATTAAATACCTTCTGCGTCTTAGGAAGTGCAAACTAGGTGTTGCAAATGGGAACTCATATGGCCCAGCTGCCTCAGGCCATATGGTCACCCTGCTCCTCACTGTGCCACTGTACATTTGGAAATGCAGCAGGACAGCAGTTGGGATGCTGGTGTGGGCAGGGAGCAGCAACATGTGAGGGTGAAAATGATGCTGGCCGGACAGAGCCCTGCTTGATGCGTTTTCTCTGTTAGAGATTGTGGACTTGTTTCAGCCACTCAATTTGTGATACATAGTGCAGCCAAAACAACTCTATGCAAAATAAACAGCTGAGAGCAGATGAAAATAGAGCTAATAATATAGTCATTAGGAAGAGAGCCAAAGCACAAATTGCAGTGTCAAGTGTGAAAGGAGAAGTCAGAGAAGGGAAATGACTGTACGTACCCTACGCTGCATGGAAGACACAAATATGGCCCCAAATAGCAGCTGTCTGTAGCAAGAGGACAGCAAGAAGCTGTGTGGCCAGACCTGTTGGCTTGGCACTGGACATCATACCAGCAGGATGGTGTTGGAGTGTTGGGCAGGTTGTTCATGGCCCTGCCCGGTGGGTAACCACTTGGCGAGGTACAGCAGCAATCAGGGCAGGAACATTTCACACCATAAATTTGTGTCACCTGGAAAGATGGGAGCACCACCCTGCTCTTACAGATGTGCAGGACACATCTGCAGGGGGGGTCACTGGCTGCCACCAAGATGGGCTATGATTAAGAGAGCTGCAGCCAGATGTTTCAAACCAATAAACTGACGTTCCAGGAGGGTGGCGATGGAAAACCATTCCTAGTCCTTGGATGGGCATCGATAACTGCAGCGTAGGGTGTGTGGCTGCCTTGTCCTATCCTGCAGAGGCTATTTTGTAAGGCAGGCACAATACCAGAAGTGGTTAACAGTAGCAGAGCAGTCGGGGAAATTTTACTGCCATTTGCTTGACAGCCACTGTTTCTGATCCATCTAAGGTCAGATGGTGTATTTCTTTTTACCCTCAGGTGGAAGCTAATGATAATGCAGCTTCCTGACTTGCCATTTGCAGCATCTATTTAAAGTTGCTCAAAGAGGTTTTGCAACTGCACATCCTTAAACAGAAAGCTTCAAGTGACTTTTTGTGCCGAGTGCTCTTCAGTTTAGAGCCATCTCCAACTTGAAACAGGAGAAAAGTCCTTCAAGTGAGCAAAGAGAAGGCAATTAAATACATGCTTGTTTATATAGTAATCTTCTGCCCAAAATGATCAAGGCTGTTCTGGTCTATGATAAAAATGCTTTAGAGCAAAGGATGCAAGCCCACACTTCAGAAGTATTGGCTGCAATGATTTCTTCCCACTCTTCTTGCCGTCAGCTTTCTCAGATGGTTCTTGTCCATTCTGTTGAATTCTTAAAATGAGAAAAAAAAATCCTGATTTCCTAATCACATGTTATGGAATGACTGTGATTTCCCTCAATATCTCTCTGTGCCTCTAGGGAAATATAGTCCAGGCCAATTTCTGGCATCTCTCTTTCCTAATCCCCCATGTACACCAAGGCAGAGGGTTTATTTAGTGGTGTGGAGATGTCCACCTCTTCAATGATTTTCACCTGCTTTGTTCTCTTATTGCTAGAGGAAGAAAGTTGAAGGATTTTGGGGGTTTTATTTTGGGTTTTCTGTTTGGTTGTTTGATTAGGTTTTTGGGGTTTTTTTTAAGTAATACCATGAACCTAAAAATTTAAACCTTTTGCTGAACAATTTTTATTTATGAGTAACACATAAAATTGAAGTAAGAGGAAGGAATATGGGGGAATATGAGAGAATATGAGATATATTCACTCCCCTGCTTTTCTTCAAATGATATGATTCTATGATTCTTTGTTCCCTTGAAGTTGTCAGAATGTCAACGTATATAATGAATTTTCCTATTTACCTGAGGCACTCATATGGCCTCTACCAGACATCTTTTAGCTTCTCACAATAGTTTAGGCTAGACTAATAATTTTCTCTCCATAATACAGGTGGGGAATCAAGATGCAGAGACTTGAAAGAGATTTTAAAAAATCATTATGGTGTCTAGAACTGGGAGTAAAAGCTAAATGGCAGTTTCAGGAGCTTTCATCGTGTGAAACCAAGAGGATTTAGTAACTATTTTTTAATCTTTTGGTACCTGAATGTCTTCAAACTGTGTCCCTCACTGATGTATCTGGATTCATCCCTGAAGCCTGTGCAAGTTGAACTGGCACTCCCAAAGCTGTCCCAAAGTGCAGCCTGAGTTAACACTCATTCATCTGAACTTAGTTAAACACAGAGAAATCCACATCTGAAGTTAGTTGATCAGAGAAACACATCCAGGAAAACACAAAAGACTGACAAGGGTAATTAAATAGACTTTGTGAGGACAGTGTCACGTGTCATGGTGTCTGCCCATACAGGCATAGTCCATCTTTGCCAAGGTGGTGAAAGTGGCTCTTCTAAACAGATGCTCTGGATGAGCTGAATGAAGAGAGAAAGATTTCCCTCTTCTCTCTTCATTCCTTGCACAATGCAAAGCAGAAGATACCTATGCCAAGCCAATTCATTTTTTCCAGCTTTATTGCCAGCCTTCAGGCTGCCTCATTCTGGACCTGCTGCAATCCAATCTGCTCTTGCTAATAATTCTAATATAATATTTATAACAGTCCAGGTTGAACCAAAGGCTACTTGCACTGACAGATGCCACAAGCTATATCTCTCCTTTCCATTTTATTGTTTGGTAGCTTCTGGCAAAGAGCGAGAGGATCTGGTAATGAAATGCCCCTTCTCTGCTTTAAACACACAGGAACATTTTGCTGTGCTGCCTATTATTCACGGGGGAGTAATCAAGTGGTTGCTGGTTGGTTATCAGTGTGTTATGGAAGGGCAGGATGTGTAATTGTGGTGGATAAGATATGTTTCTGATTTAATTATCAAGCTGCAAACGCATATCAGCTTTCACACTTGTGGCTTTGGGGACATGCACATGGGCAAACTCAGCTGCTGAGGACAGAGGGACCTTATTCTGTTACAGGGGTGTAAAGCAATTTCTCTCTACCTAAAGATAATGAGTTCTGCAGGACTATAAATAGGCACGGAGCTGTTTTGCAGATAAAGCATCTCTTTGCTACTTTGCTACAGCAGAGCACTGGGGAAAATTCTGCAGGGAACAATCTTCTCCTGGCAGATGGTTGGACCAGGAGACCTGCTCGACATTTTCCATGTCTAGTTTTCATGATTTATACAGCATCACCCCTTGGAAAAGCAATTCTGAGAGGACATTATGATTCTATGATAATCCACTGTACTTGAAAGAGAAAAAAAAAGAAAAGCCAATAAGGGGAGAAAGAAACCTCCTGTTTACCAAAACCCCTGTTTTCACTCACTCACAGAATGAGAAAGATGTTGAAATACCAAAAACAACTGTTGGAAGGAAAATAGCTTTCCTCCAAACTCTCTAATCAAGTGCCTGGGGGGGGGTGGGGGTGTTGGGAAACTCCTCCTTCTGCTCTTTATTAGAAAGAGAAGCATGAATCAAGGGGGGAAATAAGATCCAAGGGGAGCAAAAGGCTCCAGGACAAATTTTTGGCTTAGTACAACTCAGTTTAATGTTACTGGCAGTGGGAAATCTTTGCATTGCTCTGTTACAGGCCATCACTCCACGTGGCAGAGCTATGGGGTACATCTGCTGTCCGAGGATAGCATTCTTCAGAAGTAATGATTGAAATTACCATGTTCATAAGGACACCAAAGACCAGAAATAAAAATATTTCAGATAAAGGAAATGTCATCAGGCCAAACTGGGAGGATACAAAAATATACAGGCCAAAGAGCCCATAATAGGAAATGGCTGGAGACAACCTATTTTGAAATTAACAATTAACTTTAAATCAAACTAGCAATTCATTTAAAACCACAGTATAAACAGAAGACAACAATTAAGTCAGTGAATACAGAAAAGCTGTGGAAAAAATAAATGTACCAACTTCATTTATGTTTATAGCTGCACTCTGTCCCCCACCCTTGATCTTTCTGTATAAACATGGTGTGGAAAAAAAAGTTCAGAGCTTTCCAAGTGTTGTGGACACACAGAGTTCAGAAATGTGACTATTTGTTGGTTTTAGTCTCCCTTGATATGTGTCCACGGTTATGATATAGCACCCACTAATAACTCCATACTATTGCTCTTTCCTGCAAAGGAGCTGTGCTCCTCTAAACACAGGGTTTTTTTAGGCACTCACCCTGAGAGCTGGATGCCCTCATCCTGGGTAGATTTAATGTAAAACCACAGGAAAAAAAAAAAAAAAAGGGTCTTCTGAATGCAAAGCAAATAGCAATTACCCTGACACTTCCTTATTCCAGCAATGAGCTGCAGCTGTATTTGCTCCTGGGCAGGGGAACCATTTTCACTTAAGCCATGGGGATAGGAGGCTACAAATCCTGGAATTTCATTGCCTGGAGGAATCCCCATGGCATATGCTTTTGGGTGTGAATCACTCAAGTCCTCTGCTGGGAAAGAGCACTCAATTTATTCTTGCTGCTCTTGGACACAGCTGGCTGGGACAATTTACATTGCTTGGGAACCAGGAAACAGAGCTTGTGTCCAACTGATACTGCTCAACTATTATTTTTCAAAAACCCCAGCCGTCCTCAAGAGGTCTCTGACATTCCTTTCATTTCTTAATACATGTAAAACGAAACAGAAGAAAAACAGGGCAGAAGGTTCATGCAGTTAAGCTCTAGATTGACTTCATCCAACTTAATGCTTTTTAATCACTCTTTGAACAAAAGATTTAGTCTTCATAATCCTCCTTTTGCTCAATTTGCTGTTTCTTACTTTATGAAATCTACTATTTATTTAGTTTCCTTGATTCCCACCCTCTGGATGAGTTTTCAGAGGGAAAAAAGGCTAATATCACAGGGAAAATTACTTCCAAGAATAAAATAAAGTACAAATTACAATGCCAGCTTTTATGGCTCTTCATTGGAAAGAAACACCCAAAAACAAATGGAACCCTTTCCACTGGGTAATCATCTGAGCTGCTGACACACCAATCTGAGCTACTAACCAAAACTTCTATCTTCAGGAGCAAGAAGTTAGACCCCCTGGTTTCAAGGCTAACACAGCTTTTGTTTTGAAAGACTGAGATTTGTTTTTAATGCCAGAGACATTTGCAAAGAAACTCCCATTGGAAGGCCTGCTTCTTGGCAGTGTCTAGCAACATTGCCACCACTCTCCTTTCCCAAGCATTTGAACCCATTTTTTTCTATGTATACTTTAACTTGACTGTATTGGAAATTGCCAGTCTCGAGGGCACCGAGATCTGCTGCAGGAGCCTGTGCCTGCTGTGGTTATCTGGCTTTTACCAGCTCCTCTCTTGCTGCTCTGTCAGACAGGGGAGAATAACTCTGCCCTGACAAGCAAGTCTTTCTTTCCTTTTCAAACATTTATCTCTGATTCATCGGGCCTTCAGGTCTGTTTAGGAGAAAGTAATTCAACCTCAATATTTCAGCTGCCAAGACATGCACTGATGTGGGCAGCAGCGCATTAGGCAGGAGAGCCAGACCCGCAAATCACTGTTTCCCATCACCCAAATCCTGCTCTACTCTGGATTTCGACCGGTGTGTTCTGAACAAAATCCTCTCAGCCATTTTGCAAAACCCAGAGCTACCTGTGCTCACACCTTTCCTCATTTTCACAATATCCATCTTAATATGCTGTAGACCTTTTTATTTGCAAAATAAAAAGTTAAATGAACTTGATCCTTCTTACAGTCTGTGAAGCTAAAATAGATCTTATGTTCCATTAATTCCTCATTTAAAATAAGTCAAATCAATTAAATATCACTTTTAAGATCTTATAAACTGTTATATACTTGAAAACATATTTATTCTCCAAGTTGATCATAAATAAATAGAAGTGCAAATTTATCTAAAGCACTCTGTGAAGTTTTATCCTTTAATTAAACAATTTCAAAGCAGCTACTTAAGAAAACTTATTGCTCTGTTTCCTACTATTCCATAAGGTCAGACAGATGTGATCAAACAGGTAACATGTAAAAATATGTGCAAAATTCTCTGGCTATAATTTTTATGAGAAACAAAGAATATGCTCTTAAACCATGTGAAGAAGAAAAGACCGTACACCTAGGTTCAAACTGTACCTGGATTCTTTTGGAAAACTGGAGCATGATTTCCTCTGAATAACAGACACAGAGCCCCAGGCACTTTGTATGTTCAAAAATTAAACTTACAACTGGCATACATCTGGCAGTGATCCTGTACACTAAATCCATTTGGTTGGCCAGATGGCCTGAGACTTGCAGCTTTTTAATCTCACACACAAAGCACTTTAGGCTGGAAAAAACAATAAATACAATAGAATACAGCATCATGTCAAAGAGCCTCTTTTATTGGTTTTGGAGCTATAGGTATGGAAAAACATGGGCAAAGCAAGTATTGTTTTCACCATTTTACTTCCTAAAATGGGCTGTATTATGTGACTGCATCCTCTTATCCCTCCATTTCTTATACCTAACTCATCCTCAGCAAAGCATGAGCGATTCCTTAGGTACAAGGTTGGATGCTGAAGGCAGAGGATGCCATGGTCTGCCATGACTGCTCTCTGATGAGGAAGAGGAGGACTGCAAAATCTTTGTTCCTGCTCTCTTTGGGACAAACATCTCACACTGTCTTTTTGCATAAAAACAGAGGCAGCTTTAAAGAGTGTGTTTTTGTACTCAAGGTATCTTTAAATAACCAAGGGCTAGAGAAAACAAACCCTTTATTTCCTTTGCTCTGAATGCATGTTTCTTTTTCTTAAATACCTTTACGTATGCTATCAGTGAAAACCTTTCCTTCCACTGACATCAGCAGGAGCTGCAGTCTTTTTGCTATATGCTACTGATCAATTCCTGCACCTATATCTGTTTCTTTTCTCCTTTTCTTACGAATCACATTCCATTAAAGTCAATGTTAAAACTCCCACTGAACCCATGGCTATACGAATAGCTGTCTACTAAGTCACAACAGCATCACCATAATTTTCCTGTGCTTTACACCCCCAGTGAATGAAATGCCATCAGGAAGGCATTGCTGCGAGTTTGCGTTCAGCCTTTTGCTGGTTTCTGTGGCAAGAGTAGAAGTAACACAGAGCTGTGTGAACAAAGCAGACATCCAACCTCCCGGCAACATGCCCCTGTTCTTGCGCTAAGGCTGCGTGTTACCTTGCCACAGCTGACCCTTCCTTACCCTCACTTTGGAAAGGCTAATGGACCATCTTTGGCTTAGGCTTTGGTTATTTACTGTGCAACTAATTCACTCAGAATAGTAGGGTTTAGGACAAACAGATGACTTCACTCACTGGCTCATTTCATCTTTCCAGTGATGCCTTTTTTGTTGGCAGCTTCAAAGGCATCTTAGTGGATAAACTGTCTGACCTACTAAAAGAAGTACAAAGAGAATCCCCTTCTCAATTAATTCTTGCGCTCCAAATTCATACTCAGATTTGTTTCTGAGCAGCTTTCATTTCTGTTAATCAGCTATGGCAGTTTTAGTTCCCTTGAGTTGGTGCTTGGCTGCAGATCTCCTCCTGTACTGTACTTTTCCCAGTCATTTTAGGAAACATTGCTACTGAACAGGCAGAGGCCTGGACCTCAGCTGAACTGAATCAATACTTCCACCAAAGGAAATTCTCTCAAATTCACTAAAGTTAAAGAAAGCAGATTTACGTCACCCAGGGCTCCTGTCCCTAAATGTTACAGAGACAGCAGGCATGCAGCTTATTGCCTAAAGACCTCGTCCAAATGCTGTTTCACACTCTTAAATTCCATAAATACAACTAGCTGGGGGAAGAAGATTGCTCTATACTTTCATATCAAAGATCTTAAAGTAAATTTGTGCTTCAGGGAAAGTAGCTGAATATAATGAGAAATGTTTGCAGCATCCATGAAAAATAAGCATTGTCATTGCTGTCTTACAGACAGGGAGGCAGAGACTGGGAGAAGTTTCACCCAAGGCCATGAGGCAAGTTGAAAGTAGAGCTGGGAGAAGAGGTTAGTGATCTTTACCTGTCAGATCTCTGCTCTCTGCTCACAGCATTGAGCTGTGCCAGTGCTTTCAACAGATGAAAAGGAAGATGTGTGGTTCAGAGTCAAGATCTGTGGACTTGTTAAAAAAAAATGCATAAAAACTACAAGACTATAGTGGTTTAGCAACTACCTGGAATGGTTACCCACAGCATCTAAGGCTTGTAGATGAAGATTTGAGCTGAGATGCAAAGCCATTAAATAAACTCTTCCCCTCACCCTTGGCATTCCCAGTACCCCCAAGTGTCACTTGCTGAAATCTCTTCAGCTGGACCAATAACACATTGCACATCTGGAAGAAGACAACTTTAATTTGGATGACTAACTACTAATTTATGAGGCTAACTTTAGCCAAGCAAGTTTGACAGCCCTGGCCTCTGCCTATATTGCTATTAGTATTCTGAAGGGTCTATTGATGATTTCATGCCAAATCAATTTTGGCACATTAAAGTGATTTGTCTGAAATCCAGCAGAAGAGCATTCCTAATAATTCAGCTCTCAGACTCAGCAATGCCGTCGGGAAGGTAATATGTTCCTGTATAGGTGCCCTCAATTTGTGCTAAAAAATTCAGAAAGATTTTACTGGAATTTAAAGCATTTTAACACATATACTTTCTTTGAAACCTTTGCCATTCATTTTAACACTAATTCATAGTTCAATTCAAGGTAATTTTAAAATAAAAAAAAATCAAAAATGTCTTTAAGGAAAAGGTGTTTCATCTTGAACTTAAAATCTTCCAGTTATAACTTTTAGATATATCTATATTTGCACCTGCAAAAATGCACATTAGACTGTCCAAGTGTACACTTAGCAAAGTAACCTTGAACTATGCGACGTTATTCAGGCAATGTGATTGTCTTTCTGCCAGAGCAACGATGGTGCACAAATAAGCAAGGGCCAATGTACAGTTTATCAGTGTCTCCCGTGGAGTATGTATCAGCTCCTAACAAAATATTCCAACTCTTCACCCAACATGTACATTTGTATAAATGTGATGACCCATTGCTTTGGGGAAATTTGTAAGTTATACGTGTCTGGGATGAAGGATCAGATTAGCTGACTGTATAGGAAAGGTTACTGTACTCAAAGCTGTGAAAAGAAGAAATACAAAACACAACGTTCCTCCTGCCTTTGTGCATTGGGTGAGGCAGGTTCAGAGGTCTGGTAAATATTGACAATCGGGAATGCTAAAGAGCATAAAAGTTGAGTTGCACTCTGGGTTCGATATGTATGTTGTTAGCAGGCACTGATTTTTTTTTTTTGTTGAAGGGTAACAGATAATATAGTTAGCAAAGAAACAGCCAGGGACACCAAATAGCTTGACATGAGAAACAACCATCACCTGAACTGCCAGCTCATTTAAATGAGTGTTTGAGTGACTGTATTGCAGTACGGAGACAGAGCTGTCCAGGGTCCATCCAAAACAATGCCACCCAAATTCATAATGGCTAACCATAAAGGAAAAGGAAAACAAACATTTCTGCCCCTTTGCTTTATTCCTCCCCACTAAGGAGTTTATAAGCTATCCATCTATCTTTATAGGTCTTGGATAGGGCCCCGGCAGCAGCTGAAGGCTTTGGGTTCATCAGCACCACAGCCAGCTGCCCAAAATGCCTGGGCTCCAGCTCTGGCAGCCCAGCCCAGTGGAGGGGGGACCATCTGGCACTGCAGCCTCCTCGGGTACCAGTCCTGCAACACTCGCCAGAAACCCTGCAGTGTGTTCTGGGGCCGGGCTGCCGGCAACGCTGCTGTGCCAGGGCAGCACCTCCTCCCCCAGGGAATCACCTACAGCGAACTGCTTTTGGGGTGGCTAAAACCTCACTAAGGAACATAAAAATCAACCCTCAGAGCCTCTAACGTGGTGTAAAAGTCTTCTGGTAATGGATCTTGAATGTAAATGTATGTTATAGAAATAGATGTCACATACAGGACAAAATTATTACCTTTTCCCTGACTTTACACGATGCAGGATGGTCAAGGAGACCTTTACAAGAGGACTAAAGATAATGGCCCAGAAACAAAGAGCACATTTTTATTTCTCTGGGTAAATATACTGATATGCATGGGTGGCTTTTCTAGTTCTGGCACATTGATTCAATCTTTTCTTTCCCACCATGTGAACAAATGTTTGTTTGCTTCAAGTTCAAGACAGGCTTTCCAAGGCAAAATCCATCCAGATGGTCACCAGACAAAGGGAGGAGTCTCAGATTTCTCTAAATAGTTTTTTAAACCAAAGAAATTGTTTTCTACAGTGTTCTTCCCAGATGACGCCTTTTCTACCATTGCTCACATTGATGGAATAAGCTGCTTTTGTTGATTAAAGCTCTTGAATCCCATAGGCAGTTTAAATCCTATCAAAAGGTTCATCTTTTCAGATGTTCTTTTTAAGTTCTTTAACTATGGTTTCTGAGTTTGCCCTACTATTTCAATCCCCACAGCTAAGCTATGCTATCTTTATGTAGCTCCTGGAAATGGCAGAAGCACTGTATGCAGTACACATTTACTTCAAATTAGTATCTGTGTTACTGTTATCCATGTATCCCACATGATGCCCCAGAGTTGCACTCTTCATGTGGTGCATGTAGTGAATGTGTAGATAGATGTTTGATGAACGTTTGTATATTATTCCTGGTTTTATTTCTTCAAAAATAAAGCAATAACCCAAGCCTTTAACCCCAAAATCTCATTTTACATCCTCTACATTGTTTAAAATAATGCATTTCTTTTCAGATGCAATGTTCTTGCCTTCCATTTCAGTAACAATCACTTTCATGGACACTGGTGACACTCTGCTGCAGGCTAGCTTGTCACAGAAACTACACGCTGCTTTCATCCAGAAGCAAAACATAACAGACATCTACCACTTAGTGCATGAATGAAGTACTGATTCCTCTAGCAGAGTAAAATCTTCAGCTGTGATTAGGATAAACACATTGTTTAAAGCAGGAGGGTCTTCATCACAAGCCAGACCTCTGTATCCTAAATCGTCGTGCACAATTCCCTTCACGAGGGAACTTGATAACCAATAGCAGGGTGTGGCAGTGCACAGTCTGGGCTTGGGGATGGTGGAAGAGCTTCATGGCTGCTCAATGCTATGGGGATTCTGTGGTGCTTGTGCCCAAGGAGGACAAGACACAAGCATGGTGAGCCACCAGTGGAAGAGCATTTTGGATGGGACAAGAGGGACAAAAGTACTAAGAGGTCAGGGCACAATTGTTTATATATGCCAAAAGATGCTGGATGTGAAACCCTGTCCCTGGGAACGTGCTGTGAGAAAGCAGGAGCGAGCCAGAACAGCAAAGTGGCAGGTGGATCAAAGGAGATGTCAGATGTGGTAGGAACAGGTGCTTGATGCAGAGAAATGTGGGCAAGAAATATCAGTGAGATGTTCTCATACGTTTTGCTCCTGATTATTGCACAGGTCGTGTTATTTATGGGTAGTAAAGCTCCTCTGTCAGTGGTTTTCTGTTCACACCCTGTTCAGTAATTACCATGCTTTTCATCTGAAAGGGATAAGACTTTTTTTAGACAGCTGTACAAAAATCATATGGATTTTGGTATGATTCCTGCTGCCTTTGTAATTTATGAAGATTCACTTCACTAGAGGCAACTTTTGATGTGCCGAGTCTTGTGAGATGGTTAAATAGATGTTGTAGTTCACTTGGTCATTGCACTTAGCACTCCACTCCACATGTATCTTGAAGTGTTTGGGATTAAAATGATGGATGCTTGTCAGAGTTGGATCCAGAACCCATCCATTCATCAGGTCATGCAGTATCTAGTTACCGCCAAGGCAACTCAAGGACTTGAAACACTCAACTTCAAATTCCTGCTCCATCAGTGTGTATGACCTTGGGAAGCACAAAAAGTCTTTCTCTGTCTCAGTGAACTACACCTCATGTAGTCCTGATTACGGTGCTGAGGTGCTCAGATCCTACAGCAACAGAGGCAATATCAGTGCAATAGATTGATAGTCTTTCCATTAACTGTGGATGAGACCTTATAGGCATTGTGCACTTCTTGCGATGTTCAAAGTAAGCAATTATCATTATTTCCATCTGTTCTTTCTCCGCCTGTGTCCTTTAAAAGTTATGGCAAAGGCTGATGAGGTAGAAAGACTGTATGCCTCAGAAATGAACAAAGTGAAATAAAACCTCTCACCGAGGTACGTCTGGGAAAACAAAACATTCTGAGAACTGTGTTACCCCTTGAGCAAAATATTATATACTTAGTAACTAGCCTGAAATTTTAGTAAATTATTTTGTGAACCATCACGAAGAATGCCTTTGGGGCTTGACTGAATGGCACTTCCTTACCAGCATGTTCAGGCCAATGGCAGAAGTGGGTTTTAAAATACGTAATTTCTCATTTTGGCTTGTTTTAGTTTTCAAAAACACTTCTATTTTACAGTCTTTGTAAAATTAGCTCAGAAATGGACAGTGTCATTGATTTCTTTGAGAAGAATAACACAAAAAAACTTGCTACAGGTAAGGAAAGTCAATCCCTCACAATGATGACTTCTTCCTAACAAAGTAATGTTCACCCAGAGTAATTACATCTTCTACCAGATGTAGTAAAAGACCTATATAAAGTCATATGAAAGTGAACAGCTAACTATTGGCTTCATATAAACACAGCTACAGCAAAAACTGGAACAGGCTCTCTCCCTTGGAGAAGAGGAAAGGCAGATTGATGATAACATACCAGCATAACCTCTGAAGAGGTAGAAATGAATTGTGATGTCTCTAAAACTGCTGCCTTCTTAAAACTCCCATATACATTGGTCCTCCCTTAAATTCTGTTTAGCTGGTGCCAAATATCCTGCTAAACCTTCTCCCTAAATCTCAATTCCAGGGGAAAATGCAGGTTGTTGCCTATATTATAGTTTCTTGGTTCCTCTGCTTGTATGAAGGTTTATGAATTGATGTTGCAGCTCCTTTTAAACACTATATTCAGAAATATGATCAATGGTTAGGAATAAATTCACATTTATCACATCTGAGACTAGATAATGTGTTAGATTATTTCTTATACTGCATTCTTGGCAAGTTTTAGCATTATTCAAGTATCAGAGAGAAACACTACCTCCAGCAAGCACCCCAGGGAAGATTTTCAGAGCAGCACTAGCCTCAGCTCACCCACAGCAGGTTCAAAGGATGCAGTGGAAGGACAACCAGGGGGCTGCTTGTTCATTCTTACAGGTGTTCTGTCTCCTTTTGGGAAGTGGAGAAGGGCTTTTCAAGCTCTACGTAGCAGAAAATCACTGTTGGTGTAAAACCGGGCAAGAACAAGAAGGATCAGGAAAGCTTTGAAAACTTTCTGGAAACAACACTGGCTGAGCACTTGAGTAATTTTAAAACTGAACAAAGAAAGTGAGAGAAGGAGGAATGGTGCATTTTGCTTCCAGGATGACTTTCATGTGAATTCAGTGGGATTATGAGATAGTCCTTCCTGTTCACATGTGGCATGGTGTGAAGGGCCAAGGTCCAACAATGACCGTTTCCAAAGGACCAGCTACCAGCATACTTTGGCTTCCAAAACTATTTTACAGTGATTCAGACCCCACTCAGAAAAGGACAGCATCACTGACTTCCTTGATAAGTATCCAAAAAGGAATAAACAGATAATAAACACCGGGCACTTTAAGGTTGCTCTTAGGTTCATACTGCTCTCCTTATTCAGACAGCATATACAAAACACGTTGGTGCCAGTGGAAGCATGGATTTCTGACAAAGGCCCTTGTGGGCAACTTCTGCTTCTGGTAAATAGGTTCAGCTTTAGTTTCCCAAATGAACCTGTTGGCCATCATGGTGTTAAAATTCTGTATTCGCTACTAGAAAACATGGGTAGAAGACAAATGTCCATTTGAAAATGTATTTCCATCTATGTGTGGATAGGCCTGTGTGTCTGGAAATGTTATCAAGGTTAATTAGAAAAATTATCTCATCAGAACATGAAAAAAAAAATCATCAGGTGAGTGGAATCTCTCTGCCTGAGACACACTAATCTTTCCTAGCTCGGTTTCAAGTGCAACTGCGATCCATCAAAGTCATTCCCCTGTGCAGTCCCTCGAGGACGTAAAAAGTTTAGCCGAGTGTGGCAATGCTCACATCACACCTGCAGTATTAATGAAAACGGGTGTTGCAGCTGCTTCCTCCAGTGCTCTGCAACAAAAAACATCTAAAAAAAAAAAAGCACATCTGACATATCCATGCCATTAAATGTTGTCCCTATTTGAAAAGATATTTGCACGTTATTTCTCTCTGTCTTTTGTGAACGTGTTCCCCGAGTTAAAAAGAAGCCACGGCAATTCTCTGTCTCCTTTGTCATTTAATTGTGCTTGCTCAATATTTGCTTACTTGTTTTTTAAATTATTTTTTTGTCTTCTAATGAAGTAAGATGCATGGCAAGGCAGTACAGTGAGTAAGAGGTGCATTTCTGCAAGAGTGGCTCTCAAAAGAAAAGTGAATGATATCACTGATTCTGTAGGTGCTTAGGTTGCACCTCACGAGGTTTCTTTGCTTTTTTCCAGTGGGCGGTTATCACCACTGATACCTTGCTGGTTGGCCAGGTCATTGATTTCAAAATGTTCATTGGCTCCTTCAGTAAGCTATTTTTGGATCAAAAAGTCTCACACAGCATGATTCACTGCTCACCTGTCATGCAAATAGGGTATGATTTGGTAAAGGCTGCAACAGAAGCCAGATATTTCTGTTTGCAGCCGTCATGATATTTCTCACATTCTCCTTTGGGAGGACTTTGCTGTGTCTCTCGTTCCCAGTCTTCTCTTTCATCATTCACAGGACTCATCCCTTTGACTTCAGTTTCAGGAGAGCAAGATTTAGCCCGAGGTGTCTCCTCCAAGAAAAAACAACCCTATAAATTGTTTGCCGTTTTGTTTTCCCGTTTGCTTTCTTGCGATTCGCTCCGTGTATTGGATCCAGGCCTTTGCCCGATCCCTCTGCTCGGGCACTGCTCCTCACAGGTGGTGGAGGTGGGAGCTCCAAAGTGCCAGCCTGAGCTCAAGAAGCAAGAAAACTAGCAGCATCGAGATCTATTTTTACATTTTGCTACGCACTGTCACCATAAATGAAATGGAAAATCACTGCCACAGCTCTCCTGCTTTCTCCTTTTATCAGTTATTGTCCTTTCTGCTGTGGCAATACAAAACAAGCAAGAGAGAAAACAAATTAAATTACTCTCTGGTGCATGGAAAAAAAAAACCAAACCCAGTTAGTCCAGAATTCCCACTGGAATTGCAAGGCTGCAACAGGGAAAAAAAAATCTCATAATACTGTTGCTGTGATGTGCAAGGGTATTGAGCTGTTTTTATCTTTCCTGGTCAAGCACCATGCATGGGAAGGCACAAAGGTTGCCCACTTCTAGCACCACTCCCTTTGCAAGGAGTGCAGGAAGCTGTGGTACCATGGTGGAAACACCCTGGAGTTCCCACAGTTAGAAACAACCGCAGCCTTCATCACAGCTGTCCTCACACCCACATCCCTATAGGTTCAAAGCATTGTGTGGGGCTTATGCTGACACCATGTTCTTACTCTGACCATAAAAGTGATATAATTTTAGCCCAATTGTATGAATGGAAGTTGGTAGCTAAATCACTTCCTTATTGTTATCTACTACTACTCTGTTTTATATCTATAGCACCCAGGAGCCGCAGCCACATAATGAAGAGAAGTAACCTCAGTCCATTGCTAGTTTTTTTCCATCTGAGTATCTCAAGCTGGTTTGAATGTACTATTGGTTTCCAAATCTCCAACGTCAAAGTAACGGCTTGTGTGGTAGCATGGTCCAGCAAAAGCACTTGTTCAGGCACTGTCCCCAGCACACAGGTAGTCATATCGAAGTGACAGGCATCTGCCTGCAGACGTGGAGAGAAAGGACCTCTGGCCCTTTCAAAAGGGGTTTAAGCACTGGATTTCTGCATGCTGGACCACTGCTGTTTTCTGCCCTCAGCACTATTACCTGTGAAGTGCACTGTAAAGCAGGTACTTTATAGATTAGATAACCCTGCTCTATATGTAGCATTTATATTTACAGACAACAGCTCTGCAGCAGAGCCTTCATCATTAGAAAGGATATTTCTTGACTTGAAAAGTTACATGCAAACCTGAGCATTTGGACACGTCTATAAATTAACCAAGAAATACACTCCACTGGACTAATATGTCAATAAGCTTGAATACCTTTTCAAAAACACATTTTTTGTGATTACTTCTTGCTATTCAGATCACTGGCCAGAGACAAGACACAGTCTGGAATTCATCAAAGTCAGAGCAGCATCGTGAATACAGCACAGGCTGCCACACGGACTCTCCAGCAGCAGTTCAGAAAGTTCTTAATATCCAGTTTACTTTTCATGGAATTCAGGTTGACTCCTTAAATGTTTTTTGTTTCCAGTATAATTCACAATTAGAGACCCTCTGTTGAAAAGTGTTTATTTTGCTCTGTGCTGATTTGCAGTGTCCCTAATGAGCAGTTAACAAGACGTCAATTAATCATGCAAATGGGAAGAAATAAATGTTCGGATGATTGCGCTCCCTGGAGCTAAGATATGGGTGTTCATATAGTTAGCAGTCCCTTATTTGCTTCTTCTATTTTTTTTTGCGAATGGTTTTCATGACTTTCTGTTTATGCTGTTAAACAGATGCTCAAGACCTCCACTGCATCATCATCTTACTGGTCCTCAAAAGCCCCATTTCTGGAAAGACTTCTTTCAGATTAGATGCAAACAAATATGGCCATGTGTAATGGGGTCCCCTTCCTTCAGAAGGCAGGTACCCTCCTGCATGTGCACTGCCCAGACAGTCAGTACGTGTCTGCAAATCCAGCTTTTCTCTTTCTGGGAATACACAAAGTAATTTTGCAGTTCAAAACAGAAAAATACCATTTTGTGGCCATGATGGACATCACACCAACAGATACGAGGTAGTTGAAGTGCAGCCAAACTCCTCCTTAGTCATGGAGTTATTTGGAAACACATTTAAGATTTCAGAACAGAACTCCCAAATTCTTGATGTACACATGGACAATGTTGCTTAGCAGAAAAGGAGGCTGGGCTCAGGAAAGCTTAAAGACCCAGCAGCGTTAGGACTTCAACTCAGGTCATCACCGGAAAAACCACAAGCAGTAGCAAGCCTGTTAAACCCCAGTATTTTTTGCACCATCAGGCAAAGAGACTCAGGGCTTCCATATTAAACTGTCCTGGAGAATTCATTGAGGACAAACAAATGATTTCCCTTTCATGATTGCTTAGAAGGATAAATCTGAGTAATTGCTTGGATTTAGAGGACTGGGAGAGTGAAGAGTATTGCTTACAATGATGTGAACTGACAAGCAGAGCATCAGACAAGGGGTGGCAGTGCAGTTAAATTTTTGCTTAGGACATTTCATTGGCTGCCAGGCTGCAAAGGTGAATCTCCCCCGTCACGGACACAGTTACAGAAATCCCCTGCTGAAACTGGGGGATGACACGGCATAGCCAGGGCTTGGGGAAAGGGCTAGTGGCCACATGGCTCCTGAGTGACTCCTCCCTGCAAAGCCGTGTCCTGTGCCACTGCCCCGGGGGACAGCGCAGACCTCACATGTCCTTTCCTCTTCCATCCACTGGGAATTTCCCCTCGCTAATTTGATTTCACAGTTCTGTGTTTTCTGGAGTACATGCATTGATTTTGCTTTCTTTTTTTCTTTTCTTACTTTTTTTTTTTTGTTTCTGGCAAAACTTATCCAGTGATTATTTGAAAGGCTGCGAAGGCACCTGGGGAGTTCCTCTCGCGCTGTTACGATTTAGGCTTGAAATTGCTTAATTGCTGTTTCCTATACTTCTCATTTTCAGTTCCCTAATGACTGTATCAATTTGTTGCCTATTACTCCCAATGACAGGGCAGTGTTTCGTGCGTGTTTCAACAAGACATTTTAAACTCTCTTCCCTGTAAGCTGCAGAAGGATCTAGCCTTTTGTCCTGGTTTGCTCCTTGTTCCTATTGTCCGTGAGGAATCTCACATACGGCACCAACGGTTGAAGGCAAGTTTACATTTGGCCAATATCTGAGTACCACTAAGCATGCTCACATTTTTTATACATTTTCCTATCATATTTTGCTTCTAATATAAGTGATTAATTACTGATTGAATTCCATTGGCTATCAGTAAGGATAAGAGAGACAGAAAGGAAGGAAAGCAAAATATCACTGATGTGAACGAGTGAGAACGGAGAAAAATAAAATAGGTTTAAATTAGCTTACACTGATACAGGGCTAAATTAGAAATTAGTCCCCACAACTCAATGCTGCAGCATTGGTGAGATGAACAATCAAATCCAGGATGTGTTTTTACTGTTGAAGCAGTTCTTAAGCTTGGGACAAACACCCTGCCATTTGATGCAGATCCCCAAGATAAACAAGGACTCTCTTCAAGTCAAGTTTGTGCTACAGTTTCGTGACTACTTATTAGAGTAATAAGAAGGTGACTCTCGGATCACTTTGCATAGCACTAATTTTCCTATTGGAGACAAATTCACCTGTTTTCTTTATTTATTTTTCTGTTCCCTTTGCTTTCAAATGCCCAATTCTGCACTTTAGCAATTAAAGGTGAGAAATAAAGACCTGTTGCAGGACCCTCTTTGCCATCTTGTGGTTCCAGATGTTGATCACCTACATACAAGCTGGTTTTGGTTTAGGAGGGATTCAGGGTTGTCTCTGCTGCATATACAACCTCAGGAGTTGGTTGAGAAATTCTCATTTTTACTTGCTCTTTTATGTTGATGGGCACTTTAATGTTACATCAGTGAAACATGAGTTAAACTTTACTGATAAAGTCTGTTAGGTGAATGTGTTTGCTAGTAGTGCTAGTGATTTATTCTTAAATGGATTTATCATACTGATTATTGGAAGTATTAACATTTAAAAATGGGAAGCTTATGAACAGAATGATGTCCAGTGTAGTATTAGCTATGTGAAACCATATGGCATACTTTTTAGAAGATGACAGGAGGTAGCCAGTATTAGGAAGGAGACTCCTCTTGGCTCCAAGTGCTAATGGAGGACTCTCAGCATATGTTCCTCCAAGAAATCTGCATGAAGTTTGAAAAGGAAATGCTAATGATGCCTTCATAAATTCTCTTCTTTCCTGGCTCTAAGGGAGTCATTTCAAGCTTCTGACACCTTACATTATTACTTGATCACAGTACCTAACAGAAGCTGCTGATACTAATGGTCAGTGATATTTCTTAACCACACAAACCAGGATTTGATACGTGAGGTGTGGAACAAGCACAGCTTCAGCAAATGTAAGGCTTCCTCCAGAGATGTGACTTCTCGTTGCTTTTAAATGAACAAACATTCTGTTTTCATTAAGTACCTCATTCACTATGTTTATCATTTTTGCTTAATTTCGTTTAACCTCTCTTTCAACAATCATCTGCATGATTCTACATTTCAGGAGTTAATGTCTGGATCCGTTGGGCAAAGTCCCAGTGACTTGGATCCAGAAAGCTCCAAGCTCCTTCACATTAAGTGCATCACCTCAAAGGTGTCATCACAGAGAGGCAATTTTGATAACCTACAGGTTATCTGAAAAGGTCAGGTCTCAGTTCCAGGATTCATCTTAGACCTGAGAGCACACCGTCCATTGTATATTCTATCTGTTAGCACAGCTCTCACTGGAGCACCTGAATAACTTCCAGGTTGCACTGTAATTTGATATACAGTCACATAAAGGGAAAGTTTAAAACTCAAACAACTGCCAGTCAGAAACATGGCTGGACAAATGCCAATTTTTGTCCAATTTTATTCAAAGCATTTACAGCTTACTTGGTTACTTTGATGTAGTGCATTGGGTCAAAATACCCAGCAAGCACTTTTTGTTTTGTTTGAGGCATGTATTTAGAATTAGCTTAGACAAGGTGCATTACCCTTGAATTATCTGTGTGAGCTAAAGCAAAGCAGATGCAGGAAGAATGTGATTATCTTGGTAATGTTTGTGAAACAGATGCGAGCACTAGCAGAAGAATAAAGCACCCTTCTATGTTACTAATATTGTTGCCACCAGGTTAATAATACACCATACATCCACCACCTCCTTACTCAGTCTACTGGAGAGATATGTGAAAAGCTATTGTCAGGAAAAGGTCATATCAGAAATATTTATCTAACATAAGGTTTACCCACTGAAACACTGAACAACTTTGGCTTCTGACTCCTACAGCATCACATCCCACAGGCTGGAAAAAATCAAGAATCACATTTCTGTTTCCTTCACTTTCTTTTTTTTCCATTTATTTTCCCTCAGTACAACACATTCTAAAAAGACAAAAAAACCTGAGCACAAACTACATGATGAGACCAGACATTAACCAGGCTCCCTTCTCTGCAAGAATTCAGACATTTCTTTCAAGTTTACCACAGGTTTGGTGACTGTTGAGCCCACATGATGGAAGAGAAGGTGCATAATACACTCCTACACTGGGCAGCAGCCCTGTGCCCAGCTTGCCCCAGTTGTGTGGGTGGCAGTGAGGGGTGGGGGCAGCAAAATCATCTCTGAGGCTGATAGCTAAGGCTGACCTCAGAGGTCCTTGTGTGGCAATTTGTTTTGTTTAAGGGTGAAGAGATGATAGGCAGGTGCTTTTCAGTGCTGACTGAACTCCACACAGTTTTTTGCAAAGGGCTTGGAAGTAGCTGGTAGGTGCTCTAGTCTGGTATTAGCACATTCATCTCGCCTTCCTCATCATCACTTTGTCCAGCTCAAGAGCTGTTGTCCTGGTCTGTGCAGCCACTGGAGAAAATCCCAAAACATCCCACTACAGTACAGTCTTACCTGCCTCAGGGTCTGGTTTCACACTCATGCAAACTGGTTTGGGGCCATGGCCTCCCTTAGCAGCCCTTTTTTTCATCCTGCCTGATGGTGTCATGCTACAGAGCATCTGCCATCTTGCTTGGTCCATGTAAAGGATAAAGGTCCTTCATCCCTCTCTGTCACTGTAAAAAAACAAAACAGATGGGGAAACTAGTGCTGTGTAAGGCACTAATTCATACCTGATGCACAGTTATGATGTCAGATGAACTTAGAGAGTAAGGACTTGGGTATCTTAACACCCAGCCCAAAGGAGGATGGCATCTGTGGCATTTTTATAGGCATGATTCCCTCACAAATTTCAATTTGGTTAAAAAAACTCCATAAAGACATCACACATTTGCCTACTAAAGAAAATTGGCAAAGATAAAAACCATACATTACTGTCACCAGGCTTCTAGGGAATAAGTACAGAGCTCTATCTTACACTTCAGCACTGCATAAGAAACAGAATGCAAAATTTTCTCCTTTGGCACAAACAAGTATTCTGCACTATTTGGTTAGAAATCCAGTGGGGCTTCGCTGAATCAAAGCTAGTATCTTCATACTGGTAGTTGAAATAAGAACTAATTTCATGCACAATTGGCAGCGCAGAAGGAACTTCCTTGATATCCAAAGAGCAAAAGATTTTATGAGGCTGCATATGTATTTATGATTATTTAAGGTTCTTGTTATAATGAGGATCCTTTAAGGAGAGAAATTTTGTATTTTAATTTGCATAAATACAATAAAAACTCTTTGAGAAGCAATTTCTCGCTATATAAAAAGTGAGAACATAGCACCTTAGTGGTACAGACATCTGTTACTTAAGCAGATGCCACCATGTAAACCCCATCAAGCAACACTATCCACCAATCAGAAATCACCCAAACTACATCCACAGCCAAAATTCAGGGGGTGGTTGGGAGCCTCCAAAACAGGTTGAGAAATGATGGGCTTTTCTTCAATGTCCTCATTAAGAAGTCAGTGGCATTTATTTGCTCATCATTAACAAATGTATCATATGGCTCTGTAGTTGCTCTGGTATGAAGTTAACCCCCATGATCTACAACCTGCAATTCAATACAAGACTCATGTCAAAGGAGAACTAGCCCTTCAACATGTGAAATAAATAACCACTTCTTTATTTGTCATTATGACTGGGGTTTAATGTCTCCATTTGGGAGCTGATGTATCAATATCTCCAAAAGAGATTAAATATTGCCTGCTTAAGTGCTACATGCAGTGATACAAACTCAGGGGACTGTATTCAACAGCTAAGCAGCACCGACAAAGTCGGAGGCTGATAAGCCCTTTCTGAAGTTAGCTTACACTTTAAATCAGGAGTTCATGAAAGGCATTAAGAAAAACTATTATATTACTAGAATGGATGGCAGTAGAGTTTATATGTTACGCCTTGAAGTAAGCAGTAGGATTTTCAATCACTTGATAACCTTGAAACTGCTAAGGTATCAAATTGCTATCATGAATATTGTGCAGGAACAGAAATAACTCAGAAAGCTGCCTTTGTGAATAATAATGTAGGAGAGAGCAATGTTCTTCTGGGCTGGACTCACAATAGCACCAACAAGCAAATAGACACGAAGGCAAGGCATGTACTTCAACAAGTGTATTTGCATTTGACTATACATCAATCAGTTATCAGTACAGCTACATCTTGCCTGACCCATAGAGAAAATAAAAAGCCTGCTAGATAACTTTGAAATGCAGGATAAAGAAACTGCAAGGAACTCATTTTTGTATCTGCGGCTGAAACTATTAGGATGAAATGCCCTATACTTTGATAGGCGTTACATCTTATACAGAGTATTTTTAAAAAGTGACTGATACAAACCCTTCCATGCAGGAATTTAATTTAAAAACCCAAACATATCTTCGTGGTTTGTATGCAAGACATGTTAATAAATCCCGAGCTCTCATTCTGATTTCCTTCACACTGGAGAAAAACGCAGAGATTTCCTGGGTAAGAGAAATCTGAGGCAGCCCTCCAGACTCCCGTGTTTACGTCCTGAATCAGTGGAGTTTATACCAAACTCCCTTTTTTTTTGTTCTGAAGTACAACATGGTTTTAGTCTTGTGGCATTTTCAGGTGACACAGCCTACTGAGATCATCTGACAGCCATGTGAAAACTCAATGTCTGGAGTGATTCATCATTGTGTCAGATTGTCCTGCACTTTGTCACAATGACTGACAATAGGGGAAACTTGGAAATAATACAAAGATTCAACGCTGGCTGATAATGCCTGCATTGTGATTAGAGCAGGCGGTGAGCATGTGAGGAGAATGCTAATGCTGTCCCCCACCCCCAGTTTCATACTGCTTTTGCTTTCAACAGCTGGGCGTCTGCGCTTCCTTGCTTAATCTTCGCTCCTGTGGCATTTTTAAATGCAGAACATTTTTTTCCAGTGTGTTAAAGAGCTATACTATTACAGATGCAAAATGAGGCAACAGCACACAGAAGGGTAAATTCTGCCAGCAACACTCGGCACTGCTTGGTCTGAAGTGTCTCTGGGTGGATGTGCCCTTCTCTCCTAAATGCTAACCTTATCAGGGCACCTCACCAGCACCTGAAATAACAGTAAAAAGCATTTTGAGCAGTAATTCCAGGAATACTCTAAAACCCAGGAAGCACAAGTGAATTTGCATGTGGAGCGGGATCTTGCAGAAGGGTCTTATAAAAAAATGATTATGGGGAAATTTTTCCTTTATTTTGCATTGACTTGCAATAAAGGTTTAAGGTAATTGCTGACTTGATAGGGTATTGACACACAAACAGCCAGAAAAACTGGTTGCAGCAACTTTCATGCTCTAAAGCTCCTCGAGTTTTATCAGTGTTCACAGCAGCAACATCAAAGACCACGGACTCAGCTGCGTAATTAATTGGGAGGAAAAGAGAGGCCCTTCCTGAGCGCTCCAGATGCCCAAATTATTTTGTTGGATAAAGAATAGGAAAAAAACCCACCAACCAAACAGCACCAAGAACCAGCAGGTCAAACGTTATTGCCTCTTCCAAAGCAATGAAGGCAGCAGAATTTCTCCCATTCCTGCTAGTGGCTCCAGCTGGTGTCCCCTGGCCAGGGACACGGCGGTGGCCCCGCTCCGGGGCGCGTGGGAGGCTGTCCCAGAGGATTTCCCCTGGGGTGACCGGTGCGGCATTTGCCGCATCGCTGGCCGGGGTGAGCAGGAATCGGGCTGTGGTGAGACAGCACATGGCTGCAGCTGCTGTGGGGGATGTCTTTAACTGCTCTGGTTTCTTGGGGTGAGAAACAGCAGCTCTACTCAGCAGACGAGACGTGGGCAAGTGGCAAACAACCACCTTTGCTCCGGCTCTCCTTCAATTCTGCCTTTTTTTGCTGCTTCTCCCGGGAAGAGGCTCACCAGGGAGGCTGGTGTAACGACTGAGCAAAAAGCAGCTTTAGAAAAGATGGCAATAGCTCCGAGCTCAGCAGGTGACGAAAATTCCATTTTTTTCCCCATTTTAAAAATGGAGGAGTGCAAATTTCTCTGAAGAGTATTATTTGCTTACAAACTCAGTGGGTATTTATAATTTCAGAGCTCAATCTCACAAACAGCCCACTTAATTAGATGTGCACTATTATGATTTAGAAGCTGGGCCTTTCGAAGGGAAAATAATAAAAGATAAACAAATTTCTGATGGAAGAAAAAGAATGAACCAGTTATCTAATTGGTACCAGCAGTGTATTTTTCTTTAAGCAAATACCAAGCTTAAATAGATCAGAAGAAAAGATGGGCAAACCTCCTGCAGCCTGGTACTCTGTGGTAAGCCACTGGCTCTTTGTATGAAGAGCTGCGTGATGCCAAATCGGTTCAATGCACCGAAGAGAAACCAGGGTCTGATTCTAGTCTTGCTTATGCTGATACAAAGCTGAAGAAATCACAGGCCAATGTGGAGTCCCTCTGAACTGGCACGGGTGTACCTGAAAGAAAATAAGACCAGAATAAAACAGCCAGTAAACAGCTATCTGATTTCCAGTGACCACAGCACAGGTTTGTGCGACTTAGGTCTCTTA
The DNA here is from genome assembly GCA_025331215.1 of Actenoides lindsayi. Classification (NCBI taxonomy): domain Eukaryota; kingdom Metazoa; phylum Chordata; class Aves; order Coraciiformes; family Alcedinidae; genus Actenoides; species Actenoides lindsayi. The sequence continues at coordinate 59,190 of WTSP01017049.1, forward strand.
TTTCAGAACGTAAAAGGCTTTTCACTGCAATTGGCTAGGATTTTTTTTACTCTAACAAATATGGGCACACAGCTTGAAAATGTTTAATGAATTGGTATATTAATTTAAGCTCAAGAACACATTTCCATCCCCTACTGCAATACTGCTCCATGAACACAAGTATATGGTTTATCCACTGAATATGATTCATTTCAGGATGGTGAGTGAGGATGCAAGAAGAGGGTAGATGTTAAAATATATCTACACAATAAATGATCCATAGATTAGAAAGATGTCAGAAGTTATCCATTAAATAAAGCTGCACAAACATTGCGAATTGAGGGAAAGAATGACTTTACTGATGTTGAAAATCCTCATCGTTCACTCCATTTTCTTTAAAATGAGCAGTAAGAAAAAGAGATATACTTTTTCATTCTGTTGCTTTGGCAAGATGAGTTTGAACCTTCAACTTAAGGTCTCTGGACCTGTAACTTGTGACAATGGTGATGGAAGATGCAAGTTTCCTAAAATGTCTTAACAACCACAACAGCATCTGTCCATGTAGATATTAAAGATATAGTCAGTGAAAGCAATACAAATCCACATTGAGATTACAATCTAAACAGCTGGGAAACAATTGCTACGTTCAATCATTCAGGTGAAACCATTGCTGGCCTTTGGACTACCCATTACATTTTCCCCCTAGTTGTTTCTTTCTTATAATTAACATGTAGTATCGAGTACAAGATTTTCAACTTTTTTTTTACAAAAAGCACTCTTCCATGTAGATTGCAATTATCTTTGAAATATTTTAATATTAAGAGAACAGCAAAAAATAAAGAGTAGTTTCATTTTTAATGTTCCAGTTTAATTAAGAAAATGTTCAAGTAATTTAAAACTGTAGGCATTAAAATACCAATTAAGCTTAAGGCAAGTTTTCCTATTAATTTTGATGACACCAATACAGGGGTGTCACATAGAGGTGACCCCTTAGAAACAGGTTATTTTGAGTATTATATTTGGCTACACTACTGCTGAGAGAAAATGAATTAATTTATGAAGAAACTACACCTATTTGGCCAATCCCAACAGGCTGAGCCTTGAGAATCGCGACACAGTCCTCACAACAAGTAATTTAGAGAATGTAACCTCCTTTCAAGGCTTTAATTACAATTTTTATTTCTCAGATGCCCACTTTGGGTGGCCATCTTGTTGAAAAGTTAAAATACTTAAAACATAGTTTTGACTGTGCAGTACGAACACAACTGAAATCTATAGTTTGAAATCCAGGCTATTCTAAAGCAGGGAAATTCATTTCAAAACTGTTTATTGTTCTAATTCTGTGTCGGTGGCTAAATGATACATGTACCATTAGAACACATAAAAGTCCATTTATTGCCTGAAACTGTAAGGCAGGAATACTGTGCGTTTTCATGGGTAGCAGCAACATTAAAAAAGCAGAAGTCCATATATCTCATTGGAGTATTTACAATTAACATTTTGTCGGTAGCTGGGCCCATCAAAAAGCTCAGAATAGATTACCTCACAGGAGCAGTTACTGGAAGCATCCTTACGGACCCAGCCTGGTTATGATGGATCCACGTTTAAATTTATCTTATTTCATTTTAGATCTTAAATTCGTTAATGAGGCTGAAATATGCTTTGTTTCAGGGAAGTCACACCGATCTGGACGAGGAACAGGATTTATGCCGACATTGGAGTCGAGTGCAAATACCACCATCACTTCTTCATTACCGCGTTAACTGGTGTGATCTGTTCTGCTCAGCAGAACTCGAACAAAATGTCAGGTTCCTAAATGAAGAAGCTCCTGGCTCTCCGCGAGAAACTGGCTGATTGGTTAAAAGTACTTCAACCTTTATTTAATTCATGCCTCATAAGTGCTCTTTGGCAGGAGCTCTTGGGATCTGATCTTATGTCACACTTACTGAAACTCATTTAATTATTTGCAGCCGAGGAGGGCAGAGAGACGGTTATCACACAGGGAAAATCTAATCCTCTTCTTTATCGGCGTAAACCCCAAACCAGGGGAGCCGGGTAGGAATCCTGTGCGTACCTCAGTCCCGTCCTCTGGTAATTTGTCTGTCAGGGCAGGACCTTTTCCTTTTGGTGGCAGCTTTTTAGAGCAGTGATTTCTTCCAGAGATTTAGAGGGACTTTACAAATGCGTGTCCACAGTCTCCCTGAATGCAGACCCTGTGCTGGAAATCTCCAGGCTGCTGGTTCCTCACCACGCTTCAGTCGGCACCAAAGTCGTCAATGCTGGGATTGCAAATATCCCCCACTGGTTGTTTCAGTTGCCGTATGAAGAAAAGGAGCAATTTGGTTGCTCTGCAAACTCAGTCAGCCACTGCCAAACCCCTGCCAAACCAGGGACTGAGCACTAACACTGCCAGGACAGTGACGGGTCCCAGTACCTCTGGAGCACAGGTTAATACCGAGTTTTAATAAAGACCAAACTCCTGCCATAGATTTCTAAGTGTTTTTCATGGATCCTTGGTGAAAAAAAATTGCATACTTTGTTCTAAAGGGTGGTAAAAGCCAAACCCACACATATTCTGCCCTTGTGAGCAGAACTTGAAATGGTTTTGACGGAAAGCACATGAAGGATATGGGATTCAGCCTAAGGCTAAAGACAGAGAATCAGCGACTTTTATAGCTTTAAAAATTGGCTTTATGACCATCATTAAATTAAAGCATCTCTCCTCACGGGGGACTTTTGTTTCATCAGGGGTTGCACATCTCTTAGCACTATTAGTCACCTCCGAAGTGCTGTCATCGTAAAACTTTTTCCTTTAAATTTTAACTTAAGGAAATCAGAAAAAATAAACCTGAATGAGGATGTTCAGTAGCAATGAGCTTTAGACCAGGCTGGTTAGACGTATGATAAATTCTCATCTGTGTGATTCTCCTTTTACAAATTCCAACCTGAGCAACATATAAAACGTACGGTATAAATATTTCCTTTGAAAACTTTTGTATGCTTCATGATTACATAGCTTAAGAAGTTTAGAAGCCCTGGGCAAGCAAGCTAACGTCTAAGAGGAACGCTTAAGAATTGTTTGTATGCTTGATTTGTTTTACAGTGCATTTGGTCTTTAGTTTTGATTGGATTGTCTTACTGAAACATGAAGGGCATTTAGAAAGTAAGAAAGTGAATAGGATACATTTGCAACTATATGCCCAAAAGCAAGATCTTAATGTCAGAAGTAAATTATAACAACTTACATTACTGATGACATACATTATAATTCAAAGCTTGGCAAACCACATCAAGGTTGTTCTTACCAGGATCTGACAAAAATGTCTTTCAAGCATTGTGTTTTTCAGGTTTACAGTAACCAGACTTCATTTATGCTAGGAATTTCATAAATAGAAAGCAAGCATTACCAAAGATAAACCTATTTTTCCTAAGCGTCACTGAATCTTTGTAAAAATTAAAACATTTATGCCAATAATTGTTAAGAGTGGGATGGCCCCAGTGGGTAAGGCGGATTTCAGCCATCATTTTTCACTATGGCATCTCTGGGTGACCTTGAAGTGTTTTCTAGGGATGGACCTACGAAAGTATTTAGGTAGTCAAGTCTAAACTTGTTGCCTATAGGTGAAGATATCTCAGGACTATAATCACTTCTGCGGGTGATACAGGATGTGCAAATGTGTGAAGTTTTGCTTGTGAACAGCAGAGGAGCACATCAGACTTCACTCACCCCTGGCACATGGCAGCTTTCTTCTGTGTGTATCCCAGAGGATTTTCTGTCTCAGCATCACCCACAAGGACCCAATCTTATGGGAGGACGTAGCCCAAGCTCAGGATTCACAAGCAGGGTAAGGTAGGAGGTGACACCTTCCCAGTCCCTTATCCACAGAAAACCAGATGCAGTGCTCAGGCCAAGAGTGTCCCAGTTCAGTGTCTGTCTCTGGCAGCAAAGAGCAGCAGGACCCGAGCAGTTCTTTCTGTGCAGCTTGTTACACTGGCAGGGGTATCCACACCCTCCCCTTGAACATGACTGCAGCCTCCAGCAGTTCCTGCATTTCCTATGCAAAGGGTGATTTCTCCATATTCCCTAATCTTTAAAAAATTTCCAAGATTTGTCTGGTCTTTGAAAATCCACTTAAACCTTCAACGTCCACAGCCTCTTCTGACATGGAGTTCCAAAGTTAATCACAGGTTTGGTGGGGAAAAAAAGAACAAATTAAAATCTTTTTTTGTTTATTTTAAACCTGCTCTTGTTTTGGAAGAGAGACTGGAAAGTCCCTGCTCACCCTCTCCCTGCTCTTCATGGTTGTATACATTTTTATCATATCCCCCATCATGGTTTTCCATGTTGAAGAGTCCCAACTTGCCTCCTTTGTAAAGGAAAGCCTTTCCAGCAGCTGAACTCATTCATCTCACAGGTATCTGATTCAACATCTGATGTCTCCGGTGGGATTAAACCCCAAGTCTCCTATTACTGTGACTTGATGCCAAGTTTCTCTCCTGGATATAACTCTCCCCCTGCTTCAGTTTTTATATAAACAAGAGAAGAGAGAGAAAGAAAATGACAGCAGCCACTTTCTGCAGGCTCTTGCTGCGCTTACGGGAACGATGGACTTGTGTTTCACTCCCTCCTCTGTGAAATACTCCACCGTGTAATACTACTATTCAAGGCTCAGGCACATTTCACTCCGATGAATGAGAGTCTAGTTTAACTGCAGGGTGAATGCCAACGAGGAGCAAGGTGATTGTTCCCAATTTACTCTGGTGGAAATGGCTATCACTTTAGAATCAGGCCCAGTGAAAAACCAAAAATAAAAATATTCACAACCCTTAAACATAATAAGCCTGATTTGTCTTCATTTCAGTGGCAATCAGTGAGAAACAGCCGTGCTGCAATAAGCCTGAATGGAACATGAGATGACATATTTAGGTTAACAATGGCTGAATTACTCTCGGTTTAGATTGCAGTGTAGGATTTTACTAAAAAGTGATCCACGCTGTCACTGTGTCCAGACTCTGGAACTGCAAGCTCCTGGCACGAGTGCCACAATATCCTTACGACAGCCCGCAGCAGACAGGGGTTGCACTGGGGCTGGACAGAGCAAGGACTTCCCCATCCCTTGGATGGGCTGAGGGCATCTCACTTTGGTCACCAGCTGTCACGGCTGCAGCTGGTTTGAAGGTGCCTGGTTCTGAGCATTCCATAACTCGGGAACAGTTCATCAAGCCCAGATTTATACCTAATCAATAACTAAACTCCATGGGGGCTTTATTTCTTCTGAAAGAGTACGCAAACCAAACTAGGCCTATTCTCTCTGCAGAGAAAGAGATTTTTGTTTTAAAATGCACACAATGCTATCACCACCAAAAGTAAAGATGGCTTAGCAAACTAAAATCCTTTATAAAACATAGGAGCTAACTTTAAAAATACTATCTTTTGTTATATGGCTTTGTTGGCCAATTATGTTGACCGTGAAGTAGCGTTTTCTGCTTCCGCTCTGGTCTGTGCAGAGAGAATTCTCTGTGTGTGGATGTGTGTGGAGCTCGTTCACAGCATATGCACAATAACTCTGCGCTGGGCTCTGCTGGTCCGAATGAGAAATTAAAAGGGAGTCGTCACGTGGAAAATTAAAAAGTGGCAACAGCTACAAAAAAACCATTTAATCCATGCTGCTTATAACCCCCTGAAAAGAAACTAATGAAACTGCCCGAGAAATGACAACTCTGAACGCCCATCAGTGCTATCATGATTTGCTGTGCTATTTACATGGCCTTAAACTTCAGGAGCACAGCCTGGGCACAATATTTCAAGGCACTAAGCTCTTAGCAACTTATGCAAAATAACTTTACTAACTGCTTCTTTTTCTCTTTGCTTTCATTGTTTTGGGGTTTTTTGTTTGTTTTGGTTTTTTGTTTGTTTGGTTTTGTTATTTATTGCTTCCTGTACTATAACAGTGGCAACACATCAGTCCTCTGCTCCCTGGACTAGGATCTAGTAATCTTCCTTAAATCTGAAGCCTCAGGATGCAGTCTTGAATCTGAGGATACAAAGATGGAGCTTTGTGTTGCTAGAACTGTGTCTGTCTCCTTCTAGATCCACTGAGGCATCCACAAAGTAATGGGAAAGGCTGCAAAGATGGGAAGAAACTCTACAAGTATGCAGCTTTAAATTCCTGCCCGAATTCTCCATTTTTGTTATGGGATCTGAATATATCAAATGTGTGTTTCTTAATCTAGACATTGTCTTCACATACCCTATGATGCTGTGCTTGACCTTTTATCAGGAGAAAGTCACAATAAATAACTCAATAGAAGAGGTAAGCTTCCTTCAGGGAAAAATACTGAAAATCACCTCACTTCTTCCAAGGAACCTGGGCAGGCAACCATCCTGGTTTTACACTCCAACATCACATTTGCTCAATCAAATTCTTCCTCCTCTGTGCATGAGAGAAATTTTCCCTTTGGAATCAGACTCAGAGAAAAGGTCACTGGGTTCAAACTCTGGGCAGATGAAACATCTCCTGGTTCTTCAAACACCATGAAATGGCACTGTAGGGAGGAGGACCATACACCTAGCAACATAAATACCATCACCTGCTTTCTTAGAAGGTGGAAATAAGGTGATTTGGGTTCAGCTTGTCTGGCTCAAGACTTAGAGCAGCATTTGCTAATAGGAAGGAAAAGTTTGGTGACTTACTGCTGTATGACAGTTTCTGGAAATAGATATGCTAGACATTGACATTAACACCATTGATTATCAGCAATGTTGTTAGACCAAGAACCAAGATTTTCTAGTAAAATCTTCTCAGTTATCTATTCTAGCAGCTAAATACAAACAGACAAGTATTTTGTCAATACATTATTTAGGCAGCTAAAAAGCTCCTAAAACCACAGTTCCCTCAATGATGTGACAAGCATCAACTATCCTCTCAGGAAGATTCCCATAAATCTTAGAAGTAACCTGTGTGGCATGTGACAAATTTGTGATTAGAAGAAAATTAACATATTCAAACTCTGCTATGTAGACATGATCTGGATCCAAAATGTTTAGTACTTCTTCTTTAATAATGAGCCCAAATCAGACCTGAGTGATTCCTTAGTTTAAAGGGTTCCAAATTCAGACAAATTTATACAGATAACAGGAGCTACTTCCAACCTTGAGGGCTGAAGCATAGCAGTCATGGGACGTTCAGACTCAACCTATATAGAAGTTCATCTGGTAATCTCAGTTTTGCCACTTGTGGGTATACACCCAAATTCAAGGTTAGCTCCCAACTCCTGAAGCAAGCAGAGGCCCAGAAACACAGCAACAGCAGGACATCTGCAGGTCAAGGACAACTCTGCAGGCAGCTTAAATCCCTCCCACCAGGCCCATGCCTGCACAAGGGCTGGTCATTATTGGCTTAGGAAAAAAAGCACCAAATTCCTACAATAAAAAATGTAAAGAGTAACATGCAAGCCTGGAAGTAGATTTGCAACAAGCTGAGCCTTTGCATGCAGATGGGCTGTTGCAAAGATCATGTCATGGTTTTTACTCCTCAAGGGTAATGGTAGAGTCAATTTATTTAAATGAGCCTCAATCAAGGAGGTTCACTTGTAAGAGACTATGTCCGTATCCTCTCTGTCCAACACTGGTATTTTCCCTCAGGATCCTAAACAACTCTGCCACCATCACACGAGGAAGAAACTTGCAAAACATTCAGTTCCCAAACTTCATTGCATAAACATTTTACTCTTAGATGAGTATGTCTAAGCAAAGCCAATTTAAAATGGAGAACCCACAGGATCCAGTGGGTTTGGAAGTGAGTGAAACTGGTATGAGATCAGAGCTTGGCCAGCTGGGATCTGTCAACATTTATGCAGTAACATCTGACTGTTCAAGAGATAATTCCAGTTCAACCTGGACTGGCATCTGAGAACCCCTAGGAGCCTTGTCACTTTTATTTCTGTAAAAGTTTTCCCTCAATATAGCACTAGCATGGATAAGTTTAAAAAGAGCATTAAAAGACAAGTCAAAACAAAGCTACATGCTCTACCTATTCCCCCAAATCCATCTTGATCACGAGAAAACTGGAAGCCATCAGGTTTTTCTGGATGTAAACAAAGTTAACCAAAACAAGCCTGACAAGTCTTCTGCAGAGGATCCAAACCCACAGATGAAACTTTCCAAGAGTCCAAAAACGTAACGAACACTGAATTTACTAAACCAGACTTGCCAGTCATATAATATGTTGCATATTGATTAGATCGTAAGCCTCAGGGTTCATTGTTTCAGCATTCAACAGATGCTCAGAGTAGTCACCGCTTGCGTGTTCATGCAATTAAACAGAATTATGGAACGAAAGGGAGATGCCAGGTAGAAAGATGTCAGTCAGACCATCCCTTCACCTGCAAAACCTGGGCCAACCCAAACTTTCCTCCACAGAGGATCTAGGGTAGAACAGCAAAGGCTGTTCTAGAAGAAGCAGTGGTTTTCCCACTCAACAGCTGTCGATATCTGAGGAAACTATGAGTTATTTGCCTCTTCCAAATGCTTAAAAATACTGCAGTGTTTCAGAAAGCCCAGTAGTGAGATCAAGGGCAACTACAGCTATGTAAGCACTACCACTGGGTCCATTACACAGCAGATAGCATTTAGGATCATCAGCTAATTGGAAAAAGGAAAATGCAGTTTTGTGGCTGCTCTAAAGGAGCAATGTTTTTATTTTACTTTTTTTTTTTTTTAATAAAGAAACAAAAAATATTTCCACATTATGTTAAATCTAAAGTAAATTTCTACTTGCTCTCTGAAAATTGGAAGTCAAATGAAAGGGAACTAATCTGGGTATCTTACTGCGGGAGAACCTGCAGTGTGAACTCAACCAAGCTATTAGACACTAGAGAAACCACATGGGAAGGAGCTGCAGGAAATGAAGATTCTTAAGTTCCACTGGTCACAGAATGACTCGTTTCTTTCTTAGTTAGGATTAGCCCTTATATGAGCAAATGGAGAAGCTGTGAGCAACTCCAGCAGGTAACTAATTACACAATGCAAAATTGAACACAGCTCATCAGATATGTTCTTTACCCCTCTTTGAGCATCAAAGTGTACTTCAGTGACACAAAACATGACAAAGAAAAATCAAGGAATCTCCATGTTTCCATTCATTTGCTGAAATTATTCCTTTTAAAAGAATGTGGCAAGAACTGACATTTTTTTGTGATTACTGTAATTCCTTTTACTAAACTGCAAATGCCTCTTGCACAGGGAGGAAAGGAAGCAGAAGCCAGATGCAGAAAATTGTTCCGTTTGCTGGCAGTGTAGCTATTTATATGTTGACAAACAGTTGTGCCAAGAGCAGATGGATATTTTCTAGTATTGAAGAAGTGCTAATTGTTTGCTGCTGTTCCTCTCAGGTTCACGGAGGAAAGCCATTGGTGTTCTGCAGAGCAAGGCACAAAGAAACCAGTTCAAGCCACACATTTGGCAAAGTGGCCTAGCACCTCCTATGATGGGCATGGAGGATGCCCTGAAGCAAGAAGATGTTCTGCCAGATGTCAGCTTAGCAGCTCTCAGTAAAGCATAACCACGAGCAGCAGCACTTCCCAAATCTTCTGGAAGTCCTTCACCAAGCTGTGCAACTGATGCAGAAGCCTTCAGCACAGAGGCTGATAAAAGCCATATGCCTATCAAGGTTTTACAAAGGTATTTTGGCTACCTGTATCCCACACGTATTTGAATTATGTGGAAATATAAATGTACTTATCCTAGAATGCTGGAATGATATCTATCGAATCTGACAAGGAAAAGGCATCTTTCCATAAATCTGTGTATAAATTACCTCACCTCTGCTTGCTTATATATGAGGCCGAGGGATGCACTGTACTCTTATTGACATATTGAATCACATTAGAGTGAAGTGTAAAAAGAGTGAATGCAGATAAAGAGCAGGAAATGTGGTTTTTTTCAAACTGAAGTACTCTTATCCCACTTTTATTTAAAAAAAAATAAAAATCAGTATCATGTGTCTTGATACTCTTATATATATCAGTACTAAAGTACAATTTAGTTAGCTTAAGAAAGTCTCAAACCTGATTTATCTGTGAGACACACTTCACAACACAAACCAATTTTGCTGTAGTAATACCATGTCAATATTTCTTGACAGAAGACAAATGTTGTTATTATTTTGCCATTTCTTACCTTTGTAAAAGTTTAGAATTTTACAAAATGACTCTTCTTTACATGTCAAAATGGTAAGTTGTTAGAAAGAAAAAAAAAAATGAAGCCATTCTTATATGTATTGACAGTGATGGATTCTACAGTTAGGTTAAAAATGGTTCTGGTACAATATCGATGTTTAAAAAAAAAAAAAGTAAACCATATTTTTTAATGGATATGTGCATTTTTCCTATATAAACTGAGGAAGATAAAGCTAGGAAAAAAAAATTACCAGAACTATTTTTTATGGTGCCTTATGGTATTAAAAATGATTTATCTGTATGCTGTCTGCTGGAGCTATTCATGCAAATCTGTGCAGACACACATTCCTCTCCCACGTGGTGATCTTCTGGAAAAGTAGCCTTTCTTACCTTTGTATTCATCCTTTCCTTGCCCTTACACTACGTTATGAGGAACAAATATAAATTATCATCTCTGATTTAGTTTAAGAAATTATTTTTAAAACTGAAAACTCTTGAAAGTAAAATATATCAATATTCTTGCTCTGTCATATTTTAAAAATCTCTACAATGCTTAATAAATATCATTTTGAGGAACCATGTCTTGCACTTCCGTACGAATCTCCCTCTTGTGCTAATGTACTCTTGTTTCTGTCTACAGTTGTATCTCGTGCTAACATAAAAAGCCATGGAACAACCTCTTATCATAGAATGATAGTCATAGAATGGTAGGGACCTCTGGAGATCATTGAGGCCAGAGCAGGATCACCCAGGGCAGGCCACACAGGAACAGATCCAGGCGGGTCTTGAAAGACCCTTGAAAGAGAAGGAGACCCCACAACCTCCCTGGGCAGCCTGGTCCAGGCTCTGTCACTCTCACAGTGAAGAAGTTTTTCCTCGTGTTGAGGAAGAACTTCCTGTCTTTCACCTTGCTGCCATTACCTCCTGTCTTATCTCTGCTTTAAACTGAGAAAAGAGAAAGAGCTGTTAAGCCGCAGGATTATCTAGGTACAATTTGCACAGAGGGGAGCAGACTTTCCCAGCTGATATCCAGATGTGCAAGAAGCCCAGCTCCTAGCCCAGCAAAGAGCAGGGGAGCTTGTGCAGCAGGGGAAATGCTTGTTTTGATATAAACTGCTGTTAGGGTCCTAAAGTTTCCCTGATAAACCAGACCAGATAGATGAGGGTCTCAAATGTTGTTCAGCAGAACCTCTGCATACTACTGCTCACCATAAAGTGTCGTAAGAAACACGATTTCATCCCTAAGGAAGCCAGGATTGAAGGACAGGGTAAAGTAGGTGGTGATAGCCATGGAGCACTCGTAGAGAAAAAGCCAAATGACTATTCACCAAGTTAGCTGCTAATCAATTGGTATGTTACTCTGTAATAAAGCGTGGTCAATTTTGACCTTTGCAGAACATGTATGAATCAATCCAATTACTTGTTAATCTAGCCAGGTTTCAGAAATATTCCTCCCAATATCGAGAATGAGCAAGTGGCAGTTTATAGATTGCTTCTGAAAAGTACCAACACTGTGGTTTGATATTTAAGCCACAAGAGTGCTAAGCCAACTCATTAGTGAGCTGAATGCAAAGATATGGCTTCAAATACAGATGCTAAATAACGAATATTAATATGCAGCTACATGATACCTACACTTGAATTATGCAGGACAGCTTCAGAAAGCTTTGAGTTTGTGGAATAAAGACCTCCAAGGCCATGATGATAACATTTAACCAAAGTTACAGTATTTATATAAATATTTGGACATATCTTTATTTTTATTTTTTATTTTTATTTTTATTTTTATTTTTATTTTTAT
>WTSP01017049.1:71248-113673 GCA_025331215.1 Actenoides lindsayi
TTATTGTTATTTTTATTTTTATTTTTTAGCACTTGTACTGATTTATTTTTAATTATAGTAAAATCAAAGGCAAGAAAAACACCATGCATTGAATTCAAACTACGGATCAGAGAATGAAACGTGAAACATTTTCACTTACCTAAGGGCCAGCTGCACTGAAAACAGTGAAATGATTTTTGTGGGTTTATTTATATTGCAATAGCTATACTGGCCTAAAACTGACACAAAGGGAGAATTAGGCCATATATTGAAGTTCAATACGTTCTATGGTTGACTTTCATGCTGATTATTTTTGATACGTTTCCCACCTCCATGCTGTGTAAGTAATTGTGGATTATTATTTTACATGGCAGCAGCTATTTGCGTGGTCTATCAATTCTTGTATAAAAGTAAATGTAACCTGTATTCTGAACTCTAAGAACAGTCTTCATTTTGCCTTAATCCTATGCATTATATAAGCAGAACGCAAAAAACATTACCTTTGAAACAATTTACCCAAACCTTAATCTGAAAATCGTACAATAATACAATTACAGTACTTAAAAGATTTTAGAATTACTGGGGTTTTTTTTGTTTCCAGTCTTTATTTCCTTCCTAGCCTTGGCAGAATGTTCCACAGAGAACGTTGTATATGCTCTCAGGTACGAGCTGGGGATACAGCAGGGTCAGTGAAAAGCAGGGCATATTTCAGTGCATATTCCTGTAAAATTACCCTGCTCCTTTCCTTCTTTATCTTCCACCAGAGACGCTAAGCAGATGATTTTGCAAAGACTTATGGATTCATTTAGTTTGAACCATGCCACATGTTCCTACGACTCCAACACAATTGTTCACATACTGAATTTAAGCACATACATAACTGTTCTCTGTATTAACTCACTGACTGCTGTATTGAATTTGTTGACAGTTTTCCCTGCATTTGTGTAGGTTTTAAGAACAACCAGAAAACTGAAACACTAATTTGTATATCAAATCAAATCAATATGTCAAGGTGGGTCACAGACTTCTCTGTATATTTACAACTATTTTCCCATAGTATTTTGAAGAACATTGAGCCATGCTAGAAGAGAATTTTTCTCAGAATCTTGGGAATGTCTAATGTTTATTTTCCAAACACTTTTTATACATCTAGATACGAAAAATTTGCTTTTTCTGTGCATATGGAATGTTACTTGGAATCTATGCTATGTGTCTGATTCCCTTCCTGGACCTGTGAAAAATCATACAGAGAAATTAATTTGTACTGCAACCTCTTTGACTGAGAGTAAAGATTCATGCACAGCAAATATAGAAGTTAAGCACATTCATTCATCTGATAAAAAAGACAAAATCATTGAGGTAAGCATATGCCAAGTATGATCATTTTCCTATTGTTATGATTTCTACCAATTACTCCTCATAAAATAAAACTGTGTTTTTCTATTTCCCCCGTTTATTTATTTGCAAAATGTTTTTTGAAATGCTGAGAAAAAAATGTAATTAAATTGGCATCTTTGGAGCAGGTGTGGTTGTGCCCCCCATTTGTTTTACTAGCAAACACAAACTCAATGAAATCATTAAAAGTTTTCCAGAATTTGATTTCTGCATATACAAAATATTGTTTCACTCCTCACCATAAAAATTACATACAATACAAACCTTTCCATATACTTCTAAGTTTAGTAAATTAATGTATTTCTACACCCTCCAAGTTAATGTTCTTCACTCCCCACTAATCTTAGCCTATTGCTACAAAGAAACCAGTTCTGCCTGACACTGGGAGCAATTAATTCACACTGCCAAACACAAGAGGAACGTAATGCTTTTTCAAATATCAAACCAGTCCAATTTCATTTAGACTTAAATGATTTTTCTAGTCCCTCTTCATGTAGATACCTCTGCAGTCAATTAGCATTGTCACTTTTAATCTGCAATACTCAGATATTGGTCATTTCCCACGAGGGTCTTATTAAATAGATTCTTATGGTCAGATAGAACCTTCTGCAATGTAATATCTGAGGAAAGAAAACTGACAGTCATTATGCAGCTGGCATTTGCTAAAAGGCTAGATACTGCAGATAACCTTAATCACAAATTACACTGCATGTCAATGAATTAGCTCACAACTTTACAATTCTGCCTAAACAGCCAAGTTTCCCACACCAACACTCTTAGACCATTACTAAATTAAACATAATCATCTACAGGTTTCCTAATTAAAATGCTTTTAAGCTTTAGAGCATCAGACTTTACATCAGGCTTTCTTGCTAGACAGAGAAGCCAGTTTCAGAGGATTGGATTCTGATCCCTGGAAAACTCTTTCTACTGTGGACACCTCCGCTGCTGGATCCCACTGTGCTGTCCCCTGTTCTTACAGAAGCTGCCCACGCTAAATGATTCATTTGGAGAAGACCTCCAAGCAGCTCAGCCAGGAGGCTGAAGGGGAGAGAACTTCTGGCAATGAGAGCTGTTACAAGCAGCTGGACAGTGACTGCTTCAGATGCACTATTCCTTCATGGTATGAAGTTCAAAAGGGATCACTATTTCTCAGAGTGATCTTTCCTGTATGCAAAGATGACAGAGCATCAAGTGCAGTTCCATGGGGCTTTTCTAGAATGGAATTTTCCCTGTTTTGTTCAACTGACAATAAATTCTAGCCCAAGCAGAGGACAACGATAATTTTTTAATGAAATTGGTGAGATATTTTTGTGACTTGTGATTAAAAAATAAATAAATAAAAGATTCTATAAAGCAGCTGAGAACTCTGTTGAGCATGAATTTATGGAGGAAATGATGTGTTGATTAGGATCTAAGTAAATGCAGAAATCAATATATCCATCACTAGCCTTAGATAGTGACAGTAAAACCAGGATGCAGCAAAACCAGGTGATAAAATGCCTGATTTGACTATTTGCTGCTCTTCAAACTCAATAGAAACCCATTCACTTAATGAATAGAGCAGTGACCAAAGTGCCTGAATCACTGCTGGCTTCATAGTATGAGATCATGACAAAGATCAATAAACAGCACTCCAGGTATCACTAGCAGTATTTGAACCATTTCCTAGGGCTATGAGTAAGCATCTACTAAGTACATTGTGGTGCTCATGGGTACGGTGGCAATTATAGGTAGGATGGCTTAGTGGCAGGGGTAGGGAGAATATAGTTGGGCTGCGGTTTGTGGTGTGTCTGCTTTTAAGACTGCTAACTACAGGGGCACCATTTCCCCCTGAATATTTTATGAGTGTCACATAACCACAATGACCTTTCGTCTGACTCTTGCTTACATCTGCACCTTGCCCCACTCACAGATGCCCAGCCTTGAAGAGGATGGCCAGCACCATAGCTGCCTGCCCCATGTTCCTCACAGAAGGAGATAATTTAATCCCCGCCTTTTGCCCTTGAAAGGAAGGGCCACCCTCACCTAAAGGAGTTGTACCTTGCAATATTATTTTTGTTTCTGTAACAGAGGAGCAGAGATGCTATGCCAAGGAGAAACTAAATGACTCGAGGCCAAACCCGTGGCAATAAAAAGGGGAACTGACCATGGATCTCCATGTTCTGATCCCCAGACCTTCCTCCCGTTGCAACTCTAGAAAATAAATCATTTATGCAAAAGCTAACTCTGTCAATTAGTTACTGCCAGTCACTGTATTCACACATCACGTATTTTCATTATGCAACTTTATCAAAATATCTATTTTGTCCAGAGCAGTGCATGTGCAAATTTTTGTTCTTCTCAGATTTAACTGATTGCCTGCCTGATCAATCCTACTGATTGTTTATCTCTGGTGGCATAACAGCACGCACGGAGCTATGCTGCAAACTGACAAGCATCTCACTGTATGGAATAATTCAATGCCTCATTAAAAAAAAGAATTAGACGTGGCTTCAGAGATTAGTGCCGAGAGAGTTTTGCCATTTTACATTCTTGTTGATGCAAACTGCAGAGCCGTGTAGTGTTGATCAGCGGGGTATGATTCAAAAGACACCGGAGAGGTCAACGTAAGCCAGCCTGTGTAGGCTTTCTCATGGGGAACAGGAATATTGTGTGGGTTTGTTTATTGCTGAAATCCCTTCCAAATTACCCCTGTTTACACACTATTAAGGTGGCTCTCCAGAGGAAAAAAAAATGAAATAAAAGTTGAGAGCTCAGCATTAATGCTGCTCCTCGTCCTTATGCGTCAGAATAATTTCAGTCAAACTTGAAGACATTATGCTATCTATAAAAGAATGCAGTTTGCTATAGTCTTACTTCTGTATGCTCTACAGATAAGTGTAATATACTTGAAATCCAGGTTGTTTTGATGTGCCACTGGGATCAACAAAATAAATCAAGGGGAAAAGCTTTAACCAACCTCCAGTTATCTTCCCCTTTGTCATGTAGTTTTCCTGTAACTTTGTGTCAGAGAGGAATAATAGGAGCTCATTTGCCCACTGAAAAGTCATTGGATTAGCATGCTCACATTTTGAGGCTATCATGGAAAATGTTACGATAAAGTATTTTTCCTGTATCCTTTTCAAGTCTCTGCTCAGACCTTAAATTGAAAGCTAGCAAACTGCTTAATGTCCAGCCAGCTTTCATTTCTGGTCACAAATGGTGTTTGGGAAGGGAAATACTAAGGCAACCTAACTCTTCTAGCTTTGGGGACTGACCAAAGTCTCTGGGAGGGACCTCCTCCTTCTACTAGCCTGTCTGCAAACACATGACTCAAGGACAGAGGTGCAGTGGGAAACCCAGCTACGTCCTTGCAGCCCTTGGGGGCAGCAGCCAGTCACATCCTGTACAGCCCCACTCATAGCAAAGCTCATGGCAGCAGAGAAAGGCCACTTGCCTTGCCCTGGACAATAAACCAGGATTTTGCTCTGTTGTTGTGCAGGAGAAGGAGAATCTCTGCCTGAGTCCCTTGAGCCCACACGCTCATGATAACCAGAAAGCATCTCTTTGTGTACAAGTAATACAAATATTACACAGCTCACTGTAGGGAATGAGAATGAGACTGAGCTCTAATACCCATTAACAAATGACCACTGTTTCATTAAGTTGTGCGGTGAGGACTGCACAGAACAGAAAACCACCGTGATTTAATATAGATTTCCAGTTGGACCATTATGATACCTGTAGAATACTTTAGTAAATTACTGATGTCAGTTGTATTTCTCTTTGAGACTAGGGAAATAGGTTATTGGCACAATAAAACATCTAGAGGCATTTAAAATGTCAGCCTAATAGCAAGAACCAGTAAGCCTTTTAATTACCTTCTGTGCAATTTTTTTAATTGCTTCAGTGGCTTCAGTGCTTAGTGAATTCCTGACAGAGCAGCTGCAACTGACTTAATTTAAAACGTTTTTGAAGCTCTTGGAGGAAGTATTAAGAAATACAACAGAAAGCCAGGGAACTACATGGGATATTTTAAGTGGTACACGTGAGGAAATCTTGGGCTCGGTTTGCGATATGGGATAGAACGTTTTGAACAGCTTGAATGGATACCCACGTCACCACACCCAGGTCTGGATAGAAGATCTGGTTGGTTGCCTTTTGTGTAGCCATGCTACAGCACTTCAGTTTAAAGAAGACAGAATCTACCCCTCCGTGGCCCTGGCAGCTGTAGGGAAAAGAGTAGAGGCTCAAGAAAAAGGCTGAGCACCAAAAATAGTCCCAGGACCCTGCTAGATCAAACGGAATTTACCTTTAGCTTGCAGATGCACTTACAGCTCTTGAGATCAAACTCTGCTTTTGTGGTCAAGAGACAAAGCTATTCCATCGATGGGGAAGAAACTGAATCAAGTTTTTTCCTTATTAAAATTTAACTTACAAATAACTGGCACACCCCACCCAAGGACTATCCACAGTGATCACAGAGGTGGACTTGAAGAATACCACGCAATCAATCAAGCTCTTTTTTTTAAATTCCTTTTTTTTTTTTCTTTCTTTTTTTTTTTTTTTCCCCCAGCAGAGACAGGAAATGGCCACTCAAGCTGGAAATGCTGCCTTAAAACCAAGCACCTCAGCTGCAGCTATATGCTGCCCATGGTGTGGAAGTGGAATGCAGGGAATGTCATTTCTCTTTGCCCACAGGCTTATAAAGCCATGTCTGGCCAACCCTTTGGCAGCAGATGCAGGATTAGATTGTCCTTGCTGGGAAACAAGGTGACTCCAGCAGCATAGCATGATGCCCATGCAGAACCTGGGGTGAGCTCTTGCCATGAAGACCATAAATACTGCCTTGCATCCTGTCCACTCACAGCACAACCTAGGGACACTCACAGCACAACCTAGGGGACATTTCACTGTCAGTCTGAAGACCCAGATCCACCTAAAATCGTGTGCCACCTCCAGTGAAACACTCCCAACCTCACCTTCTCTAGTCTTGGATGATCAGCTGGGCTCTGTCAGTTTGGCACCACTGTCCCATCCAACTTTCCACCATCACTGTAGCCTCAGAACAACAGGAGCAGTGAGGTCCAACTGTTGGCCCAACACTGTGGAAATTTCCTGGCAGAGGGAGGTTGGGAATGGGAAAAATCACAGCAGAACTTCAACCTATGGCTCTCTGGCAGGGCAAAACCATATGCTTTCAGGTTTATTTCATACTACACTGCACTCTGTTAATAAAATGGACTTTTAATCCATTTGTAAAACCACACGGGGCACAGATCCATCTCGCAATCTTCTCTTTCCCTCCTGGGGTTTATCTTGATTAGGCTGTAAAAATGCATCATTGAAAAGGATTAGCTAACACGTTCTAGCATTTTTTCAAAGGGTGTTCCTACCGTACAAAAGCATGAAAGTATCATAACCTGACTAGAATATGGCTAAAGGAAACTTTTTGTCCTAATGTCATTGCAGGGAAGGTATTCTACTTTAGCACACACAAGACGGTGTGGACCTCAATCACGCAATCGATACACACACAGCATCTAATATACTTTGGCATTTGTAGTCAAGACAAATTCTCAGAGACATGATGATTATGAGGACAAATCATGGAAACAGGAAAGAATTAAATATTGTCTAATCCAGCACACTGAGGTGGACATTTAAAGTCATAAATTAAGACTATTCGTCAAAAAATATTTGAATTCTTCTTGTGAATTCTAGGTGGAAAAGTTGTGTATTTTCTAGCTATTAATTTTTGTCTTCCATTGCAACTGGAAGGAAAAGACAGACACTAAGATAGAAATGTACAGCCAACCGTTCTAAACTGAGGCTTTAGTTAAACATACAGAGTACTCCGTAGAGTGAGTATTTAATAGCAATTTTGAAGGTCAGCTATAGTCAGTAAACATTTCTATAAATTATGTTGAAAAATTCTTTTGATAAGTCCTTGCAATAAATCCTTTTTGTGTAAACTACAACATACTCTCCTGGGCCCTTTCTGATTTCATTCATATTCACATAAATCAACAGAAAATCCATGGAAGTCAATGGAGTTGCACTGAAAACAGAAACTTTCCATTTGATTTTTCTAGGAAGCATAAATTCATTGCCTCAGCTTTTCAGGATTAATATAGTTTTAGGAGAACATATGCTGGTGACAACATCCACCAGAAGATCTTATGCTACAGTAGTCTAAAAATTCATATTTTCAAAATACTTGTCGTAATTTAAAAGAATCTGTTTAAAGTGGAGGTGTGTCAGATTTTACAAGAACTGGGGGAACTGGATCAGTACCTTTAATTTAAAGTGAGATGATTTAATTTAAAGAGGTTTTTATTGTTATTTTAACTCAGAACTTGGAAAATAAATTTTAGTTTATGACTCTGCTTCATAGGATAAATTTTATCCTGCCTTATCACATCTTTTTTGTTTGTTTGAATATGAAGATAGAATATTGTTAGATGTGCTTAGAAATAAATGCAAAGAAAAAATCTGATATAATATTCTATGCACACAAACCCACTGCATTTCAATGTCCTATAGACAAATGCCCTTTCAAAATTATTTGGTCTCTCTTTTTTATTTAGTTGCCTATTTTCACAAAACATTTAGGAGTAATCACCAATTTCTTTCTCAGCTTTGGCTGAACATTGTGTTCAAAAGTTTTTAGCAGGTGTGCACTGAAACAGTGAGACTGCAGCAGCCTTTTTTTTCCAGAGGAATAGATCTAAATAGTATTGTCTAATAGCAGAAATATGGAAAACCACCTGGATAGATAGATAGATAGATAGATAGATAGATAGATAGATAGATAGATAGATAGATAGATAGAAGGAAACTTACACTTCTAGCACAGTAACATCCAAGCCTGTTGTACAGCTTGGCAACATGCAGTGAGCATCAAAGTTTTGCTGAAAAACGAAATGCAAATCAGGTGCTAGTTTTATTTGTTTTAAATCAGAAGCATTTCTTTTTCTTGTTGGAATTCTGTTTTCATGAAAACTTGAAGGAGTTGAGGCAAACAAAAGCACTGGGCAAATTGCCCCCTGAAAATCAAAACCTGCAGTTAACAACTTAGGAGTTTATGTGGAAGGAAAATACTTCAGGAGAATAGGCATCAAAATCAAGTGAGCAAGGCACATGAGAAGTAGGACAGTTACAGTGGGAAATAGCATTAATTATTATCATCTCGGTTGTGTTGCACTGCAAAAGGATCCCTACAATCTTTGACAAAGGTGGGGGAAAATTCACATAATTGTCCCAGATGTATGGTGTCTTCTTTTAATTAGGGGATCTCCTTCATGTCAGAAAAAGAGTATAGAACCATTCATTAATTAAATACTATGGTATAAATTCATATGCTAAGAGCTCAGAGGACCCTTAAAAATGGGATATGTTAGAATAATTTTTCATAGTTAAATTCTGAAACTCATTCAAACACGGTAAGGAGTATATTGGAAGGTGATGTTTTTTATCTGATATCACTGTTTGCATTCATCTGTCAATTTTTATTCATTACTAGCTTCATATTATAGAATTTTATTAGATCATTGAATAATGTTTTCTATTTTTCTCCTTCTGATTAATGTGCTTATTGATGCAAAACCCCACAGGTATTCATTTTGGGAGTAAAAAGCAATACACTGAACTGAGCTTTAATGTTGTTTGCTTTACCAAAGTGTCTAAAAATAAGGAATTAAAATATCTGTTTCCATTTATCATTTCACCTACACATGTTCCAGTGTCCTATTATATGAGAGAGGTTTTGCACTGGAGAAAAAGGTTTAATTATCACGTTCCTGCTAGAACTGTGATATATTTTCAAGTAGCTATGTTACTTGTGATCTCCAAGCAGCATTTCAATGTTTTAATTTTAACGAACGAGGCACTTAATTTAACATCTCCAGAACATTGTGAAATACACTGAACAACAACAAATTTTTTTATTGATCTTAATGGAGGTGTTCAATGTTAACCTCGTTACAATCTGACATCCAGTTTAATTCCTTTTATTCCTTGCAGTCTTTAGTTTGGCACAGGACAATGCCATTCATCAAGGCTCTAATATGCTTAATTATGCTCAGTGGAAACATGTTTAAAATTCATTCTAGTTCTAACAGATGTATGTAAGCCAAATACTTCCATAAAAAAGAAAACTCAATAACTGGAGACTCCGCAAATTTCAATTCATTCCATGTAGTGGAAAGAGGGGGTAATGTCTTCTTTCCCATCTGCATACTTTGATGAGCTATTTTAATCTGCAAGTTCCTAAATCTGAGGTTATAACTTCAAAAAGGCAAACTCAGCGGTTCTGAGGCAAGTTACATCAGCAAACTACCAGCTAGCCCTCCCTTGGGCACAAAGCTAAAACAGGAAAAAACCCCAAACAGTAGATGCCTGAAGAGTTTTTTCAGGAAGACACCACCTGCCAGTTTGAAAGTAGAAAGGTGAACGGGTCTTCAAGTACTCTGCAGTATTTATAATGCAACCAGTGGCACCAGCATGAAGATGCTGGCTGTGCCTGTGAGGTAGGCTCACCAAAGCTCACTGCAGAACTGTCACACCATGGTGCCTTTGCAATCAGTCTGTAGCCTTACTCTCATTCCTCTTCAGCTTCACCCGCTCTCGCAGGCCAACTGCGTGAGCACCTTGCTACCAAGACTGCTGTGGGATACCAAGGCTTAATGGGAGTACTGGCAGTGTCTCTGTATACCTAGTTAGCCTTGCAAGGGAGCACCAGTTCATTTTAAGCCACTCTTCTGTTCTTAGTCTGAGGTATCTAACTGGCTTGACAGCCGCAACTAACTTCTCCGGCAGCTACCCAGGTTTGTCCTCAGCAGATGATATTTAGCAGGGTGACTTACTTTGCCCATAACCCTTTGTGTGTTGGCATTTTCAGCTATTTACTCAGTTGTCTTCTTTTTTATTAGCAGGCCAGTAACCTCCAGAATCATAAGCAAGGAAAGCTGCAGCAGGCAGCAGATCCAGCTCAACACCCATCACTATTCTGGGTAGAACCAAGTTCAACCACCTCTAACTTCCAGAACTGTGTGCACACATGGTGTAAACTTGGGTAATGCTATGAAGTAATCCAAGAGGCAGAAGTAGAATTTTATATCAAAGACATAATCAGCAGTAATTTCATTAATCACCCTGTCCTGATTTAATTCATTCATAACTCTTGCAATATCACTGTTGATGTTTGATGTCTGAAGAGTATCAGCTCTCTAATAACATTCATGTTGGAGTCAACACTACGCTCATACATTTCTGCCTATCACCCAACTCCCAGGCTCAGCCAATAAGTATTCCTATCTTTGATATGTTTTGGACACCTATGAGAACTCCAGGCGGTGACACTTCCATTAGTGTACCACTGACTGGAATAACACATGCGCATTTTGTTTGAATGTGGAGTTTTGCCTAAATATCCTCTTGGTTTTCCATTGCCCTGGAATTTTCAGTCACAAATTTCCTTCACTGACCGGAAGATCCTAGAATTAGTTCAGTTCCTCTTCGGTCTTTTCCCTCTGGCTGTTAAGTGGAATTGTCATTCTATTTTTCTCTGCTAATGAGCTGATTAATACTTTTCTTGTTCCAGGTTGTTTCATGATCCACCTTGTCTAGCTATTTTAAGTTCCCTACTTTGATGTGAATTGTATAATAAGCAGTACTCTAGGTAACAGCCAACCCTATCATATAGAGCAATAAAAATGCTTGGATCTCCTTTTGATTTATATGGCATAGGACTAGTAATTCAATTCACTCCACTACTTGATTTGTTTTTCATTGCCAGTACACATTGGGATGAATACTTTAGGGATTATTTTAATGCAGAAATACTTAGATAGTTTTATTTGTCTAGATATCAGCACATTTTCCAGTTTATGAATAGCTTTTGTTTTTATTGTTTATTCATTTACCTGGACTGAATTTCATTTGTCATTGGTAGGTCCCATAATCTTGACATCTTCCCAAACAAGCCATACTGTACCCATGGGATTTTTTCCTTTATACACTCGGTTGATGTTAGCATTACTACTTGGAGAATCAGCTTATTAATTAAGGGGCATATTCTGCTGATGCCAACTGCAGCCTTCCTCTGCACAGGTCTATTATTTCAATGTGTCACACTCTGACACTAAAATAACATTGGTGTTTCAGCATAAGCCTCACTCCGACATTCATTAGGAAGTCTGAGTTTGCAATGCACAAACACTAGAACTACTTCAGCTCACTTTAGTTTTCACCTTTGACTTCAAAATCCCTTTTGGACTATTATGAAAAGCCTTCTAAGAATTTAAATATGATTGCCTCTACGTCTTTCTTAATGACAAGGAGACCAACAGTTCATTGTTCTTATTGAACTGCTAGAGCAGCAGTCAGTCATCCCCAGGTACTTTTCCCTGAGAGAGACAGTCCTGAGTATTTCATGGAGATGTGCATGCTTAAAATTACATCTAACTGTCCTTTGGTTTTTGTCAATACATTACAGCAAGCAAGCCTATAACTGTCATTCAAATGCTCAAAAAAAATACACATTTAAATCTGAATACTTTTAAAAACACTGTTTCCTACCAGAACTCAGTAAGCCTGAGCAATAAACCAATGAGCATTAACTAGAATGCTTATCACTCATGCTGCAAATACTAATTTCTCAGATAAAAGATATATTCTTTACAGCTTACCATCTTTTTATTTTAGCACTGCCCTGAATCACCAGAAATGGGAACTGTCCCTGACTAAGACGCACTGTGTTTTAAGTCCCTCTTATCTTCCAAAAGGGTTTAAGAGTCATGCCATGAAAGTCAAGCCCAGCAAATCTGTATTTCTGTAGCCTTCTAAAACAAGACTTAAGGAAATTACCGAAAACAGGTGAAAAAGCTAAAGTATAAGTAGGAGGAAAAGAAAATGTCACACGTGGACATTAAAATCTAGTATCACATTATTCAAAGTTGAATTTCCCCTAGCAAGAAGAATTGGCTACTTCTTGCTTTCTATAAACATTTCCATTTGTTATCAGACTCTAGAGAAGATAAATTCAGGTAAAAGTGAGGTTTTTCACAGACTTCTAACCAAACCTTTTAGAAAATCATTTTGTTTGACAAAGGTTTGATACTTCTTCCCTAATTTTATGCTGAGCATCTAAACACATCAGTCAATTGTAAGGATTTACAGGAGCAAATAACCTGCAAATTTTAGGGGTGATCCTCTACTATTTGTGCATTTCTTTACTGTTAGTAGGCAACAGTTTTTACTGTTGTGTTGTCTGTGGACTGTTGCCTGAACCATATCAGACTGGAGGTAGTTATGTTCATTTAGCAATGCATCTGCTAGTGTTGTAAGCGGTAATGTTTGCTAAGGCAACCGGAAAGAAGTGATTTCCACATCCCTTGAAATGTTAGAGTGAATAAATTATACTTTGCCAATGAAACAATGTTATGTAGGATAGGATTCTTGAAGGAGAATAGATGGCTGTATTAAAAATATTAAATAGTAAGTGCAAGATAATTCATGCAGATAATTCCATGGACCCGAAGCAAGATATGTCTTCCTAAGTAGGGTTCAGCTTTCAGGTTCACAAGCTTCATAATGCAAGGAGAATCAAAGCACAAATACAACACAGAGGTTTTGTCACCAGTTTCTGAATGGAAGATGCAGCATGACACTGGCCAGGATGTAATATCCAAAATATCCAATGAAACACAAATAAAAAATAGTAAACAGATCACAATAAGGTGTATTGTTTATTTCAGGCACTTGTTTTTTAATGTAGTCACTCTCCCTTCATGTTCCCTGCCTTCTGTGCATGTTTATGCTTATTATTATGATTTCCAGCATGACTTGCAGCTTCCAGGAGCTGAGCTTGGAATAGCCACTGAGGCTTTTTTTTTTTTTTCTGCAAAACAAACTACATGAAGAATCAGCACTGTATTATCTCTACAAACATGTACTCTTCCTTACTCATTTTGCAGTTCTCAATCTCATGGATGTCAGGGTATTTAATATGGCCCATTCTTCATGGAGAATAGTCATCCCATTTGCTGCTGTGAGATTGATAGTGCTGCGTGCTATCAATCCCAAAAGCTCTGATGCGGGCCATGGACCTCAACCAAAAGATTCCTTTTTGTGCTATCAATCTCCCAGCTCTGTACTCTCTCCAAGTCTTAAATCAGGCTGGTTGATATCTTTCCAGTTTCTGTATTCCTGCATCAGCAGTCTGGCTAAACATGGTCATCATTCACTACCTCTGTTTCAGCAGTGGTTACAAACACAATATCACTTTCTGCAACGTTACACTATTATCATTGTCATTACTATGTATTTATATTACAATAGCACCCACAATGTGACCAGTGCTTTCCAAACCCAGAGAAAACCACCGACTCCATCCCCCAAAGTGGAAGAGCCACACAGGGTCTTTTTACCATAGTAGGACTTAGAATCTTCGTCAGCACAGATAAATATAAATTACAAGTTTTGTGCTAAATAAAAGGCAACTGCAACGTTTGTTCCGTTATGGATGCTGCCATTTTTAACACGCTGAGCTCTGAGGCACCTCAAAGGGTTGCTGTATGTCAAACTGGAAAGGCACAGGTTCCCCAGCTCTGATGGGAGCACTATTGGCTACTTTGCCTAATGGCCATTAAGTGACCCCCTGAAACACTCTCAAAAGGCCTTACATGAAATGTGTTCCAGGAAATTATTTTGAGCAAATAAAAAAAAAATAAATTACTGAACAGTGTTTCTCGTCTATTTTACATAGCTTGGTTCTGATTTGTCAGGCTAAGTGCATCCATAAGGTGTCATTTTTACAAATAGGCACACAATAAAAAATACTTTTAGAATTTGAGGCTTGAAAGGTAAGGGAAATCTTCAGTCAAAGGCTCATGGCTCACATAGAGAAGAGTTGAAATGTCCCTCGTATTCAAGTCTTAATATAAGCTGATAATTATACTCTCTACCATTATTGTTGAAAGTGGATTTTAAATCCTTAAAATATGGGAATGTCAAGTCACCTTTCCCACTGAGCCAATTTAACAACTGAAATTTATGAACCATACCCTTCATTATGACTTCCATTATGTAAGGGGATCTTAATTTTAAGCCCATTCCATTTTTCAGTAGAAGGCTGATGAAATAGTACAAACCACAGCTCTTACAGAGCTTCTTCTGTACAAAAATGATTAGATAATGTCCTACATGAGTACTTGGGCCTACGCAGTGTTGCTTCTGTGAATCAATGTGTCAGAGTCAAAACTAGGTACTTACCAACGAGCTACTTACTCTGTTCTCCACCTTGGTAAAACAGGAATTGAAAGAGTACAAGGACTTGGCATAAAGTCAAGGAAACTGCCAAAGGTGTGCAAGCAGCAGCAGGACCAGATGAAGTATCACTGCTTCTCCCTCTGTGGCTCTGAAATGCAGAGTGAGATGTGCACACCCCTGTCTATAGGTCAGAATACAGAAAGGAGGGAGCTGTCAGTTTATCCAGATGAACCAGATCAGATAAAAGGAAAGATAAGAGTGACTACTGAAGGGATGGATCTTTTATTTTTCTTTTTTTGTTAATCATTTTCTAATTAATATGCACAATAAATATTTCTGGACAAGCACCCTGCTTGGAGTGCCAGGATGAGAATCTGTAGTGAGAATCAATAATTTAGTGGAGACTCCATTTACTATTCCATTTTTGTTGCCCATAAAGGCTGTCACAAAGACTGAGGCCCCACCGTGCTACATGCTGGGCAAAACAACTCCATCTGAAATGTTCAGTGCCTGCAAATACAGCAGAACATGAACAGAAAAGGAAAAGGGAAATAATGCACATGAGCAACTCAGGGAAGAACTGGGAATTAGGCTCACGACCTTTAAAAGGTGACCCACTGCTCTGACTGGGACATGTGCTCTGCAATCTTAGCATTACAGAGTTATTTGATAAGATGGATGAATTTCCTCTTAACAAGCAGACTCTACACCAGGCAGGGGAAAGCAGAGGTCTGATAACATGAAAGGGGAAAGGATGCAAGTTAGACAAAACTAGTTACAGAGAGGGGGATGATAGGAAAATAAGAAGTGCTGGCTGATGGAGATGGGGAAAAGGAGTGCTGGGCTCATCTGGAAGGCCTGAAAATGGGGAGTTGGAGAGGGACTGAAGTGCAAAGCTTGCTTCCCTGTACTGGTGGAAGAAAGGATGCCACTGGACATGGCACACCCTGTATGGATATGGTCAGCAGAGTGATTGCCAGAGGATGCTCAAGCTGCTTAGGCCAGACTGATAGCCTGAGCCCAACAGCTATATATGTTTAACCATGAAGAAAGATGAATTTAAGTATAGAAAGTCCCTGCAAAATGCAAGGCTCAAATGGCAAGCTTAGCTAAACAATATGTACCCCTTGAAAAAATAATCATAACTGAAAATTCAAGAAAAATCTTTTTATGTGAGTACGTTTTGAAAAGACTTAATCAAAACTGGTAATTGCTTGTACAAACACAGGGGTGAAATCAAACCGCAGTGTTTCAATTGGTCCAAGGATTTGGGTCAGGTGGATGAAGACAGAGATGTCTTTAATTACCAATAAAAGGTCCTTTATTAGTCTCTGACTTATGTATTGATTTTCTCTGATTAATTTATATATGTGAGGTCCATGGACTACTTACAATGCAAGTTTTTGTAGGCATTATCCACTGTAAATACTTAATTTCTCTCACCTTTCAAGGACAGATTTCTTTATTTTAAACTAAATTGCTTTTCATTCTAGAAAAGATCTCATCTAGTCATAGCTTCAGTCTGCAATGAATGTATTTAGTGAACTAATTTATTCCTTTTTCAGAATTATAATTACTCATTTTTTATAGGAACTGTGTTTCATGCAAGAACTGATTTGACTTTCACTGCTTATAGTGTGAGACTATAAAGACGCTTGTATGAATCTTACAGTAATATCTTTACATAAGACAGAAATGAGGATATAAAACCCTGAAATACAGTTCACTTAGACTGCAGATTAGTACAAGTGCATGACACTTTAGCAGTTGTGTAAGTCCTTCTAACTAAATTATGTTACAGTGATGATGCTATTAATCATGCCTACGGTATTCTCCCCTTCATAAGAGATACCTCAAATATACTCAGGCTTTACTAACAAAAAATATCACATGCTCATTTATCTTGTATTAAAGAAAAATACTGGAAGTGCAGTAGTTACTGCTAACAGTGATGGAAAAGTCAAAACATGAACATACGCCAAAAACAACTGGGTAAAAATGAACAGTAAATTCTATCAGTAAAACTGTTCTGGTTTTCTGCAATAAAGCAAATTATAAAGCAACTCCATAAAGCTGTTAATGTAATGTAAATCAAGGCCTCCAGAACCAAGGTCAAGCAAAAAAATGGAACTTTCTTATGCCAGCAAAACAAAGTGATGAAAAAATTTATGTCCTATGGTATATACTTACTGTCCTATCTGTTAAGTAATGTTGGCCAAGATGAAGTGAGAAAGGCTATAAAGCAGCAAACTGGATATCAGTGGGACAGAGCACTCAGTATGCAAAAAAAAAAAAAGTATGTTTAAGGGAAGGATAATTTAAAGGTTATTTCAACAAAAGCAAATTAACTGCACAGAGTTCAATGTCAGCTTCAGCATTACAATCCACCCTAAATACTAATGCGGAGACCAAATTGCTAGTATTTCCTCCCCCTCTATGGCATGTGATGGTGGATCACAGAGTTTAGAAGGATCATTTAAAATGAGTTACTAAGCCCACTCTGAAAGAAAAATATTTATTGTTGCTTATTGGCTTTCTTTTGGAGGGAGAGCAGTTCTGCTGCATTGCAAAGAACAACCTTTAATGTGATATTTTACATCTGAATCCCCATAGCTATCAAAAACCCTTCATTTATCATAAAATTCTGACTTTAACTGCAGCGATTCGAACACCTCTACATAAAAATTTAAATTGCAACGGCAGAGCTCCCAGAAGCTAGGACATGTGCTCTGGATAGATGTGTATGCACAGCACTGAGTGGGCCAAGGGAATGCCACCAGCCCCTACACAGTATGGGCATCACTGCAAAATGCTGGTGTCCTCCATGGCGTGCTGAAGGACCAGGGGGATGCTCTGGCTCTGATGCCAGGAAGGAACGTGGAGCTGCCAAGTTGAGCCCCCTGCACTGGGAGGACCAAGGTCACCCAGCTGGATTCACACCCACACTCTGGGGACAGCTGCTTCTGCAGCACATCGAAAGCACACAAGACTTTCTTGGGAGTGGTTTTCTGCCTTGTGACTCAGAGGCCAAAGCCAGAATGAGGTGTAGATGGATTCTGCTCCTGGCTCATGGGAGCTGATGTCTCACGGCACTTTCTCAGCAGGTTCCCTTTTACTCTGGCTTCCTAGAGGACCCCAAGTCCCTACCCTTAACAGTGTGAATTTATTGCCCGTGGGAAACATTAAAGCAATACACTCTGTGCCTGAACCACTCTTCATGTAAGCTGGTGCAAGTGGAAGTGGGACCTTGTACCAGTGGAGAACACCTTCTTCCTCCTGCTCTGCTCAACACTTCCCAACCCCCTCAGGTACCACACCTTCCACTGCTTTAAACTCTGCTAGAGGCCAAAATTGTGGGGACAAACACACCTCAGACTCTCTTACTAACCTAGATCACTGTAGAATTTGTTCATGTTCGACATATTTATTATATTTTAGCTTATCATATGTCCAACATACTTACAGAAGCTGGCACTGGTGTAACAGGCAGCTAAGTAGAAGCCAAATGAAAGCATATTACCACACCAGTTTATAACCAGTTTACATTCCTTCAGCATTTTCTTAAAATCATCTGTGAATTGAACCCTTTTTCCATTGATTTAAACTGTTTCAGCAGAAGAAATGTTCATCATGTGTCTATAGTTTCTGTCAACTCACAGCAGTGTTTTTATACATTGTTGAACGGAGTAGCTAAAATTATTTTAGTAAACAAAATTATTTTATTTTCCCATATATCATCATTACATTAGGCTGAAAGCTCAATGTGTTTTTTAAAGCAAAAGAAATGCCAAGAACGACACACAGAGGCTTCATCTTCCAAAATTGCAATTGTCAAAGGAAACATAATTTTTTTGGCTTTTACACAATTTATCCTGCTGCACACACTCAAAATTCAATGCCTGGTAACAGCTTCTGTGTATCTACAGAAATATTTGCATGCAGAAGCTAAATATGTGCAGGAAGAAATGCATCATTAGCTTCTGCATGCACATTGCTGAAAATGAGAATAAAATGCCCTAAGGGAAGGCTTTCATTAATTTACAGTTGAAAAGGTCAAAGACCAATGGCTAAAGAGCACCATTTAACCACTCAACAATACATTGTCTTGTTGTTTGCTTTAGGCTTTTTTATATGGACTCTGACATATGTGTGGGTGTATGTGTGTTCTGGGCAGAATGTGAATTAGATCAGAGAAAATATATCTCCACTCAACAGGGTGCCCCAAAACACTCACCAACCAACCCATCCATTGCTGCATTTGCCATCTTAAGCAAATTCAATTTCTTTCTTTGTGATAAAATAAGCCAGTCCAAAGTAGATAACATCTCACAATAATGAGTCCCAAAGCTGTAATTTAACACAAACCTAGCACTTCTATTATACAACAGATCCAGTTCATTAAAAACAACAAGCCAGCTTGTATATGATCTGTATCACCACAAATCAGATATCAGCAAACTGAGCTGCTGGGAAGGGCAGGGTCCAGTTGAAAGAAAAAAAAAAAAATTAAGCAATGTAATCACCTCAGAAGACAGCTAATTTAGATTAAATGTTAAGATGAAATTGTTAAAAAGCCATTAATATTGAGATAATGGCCATTCTTATCCAGCCGACCTAAAAAGATCTTAACTCTATGCTATATAAATTACAGCATATTCACAGTAAACAGAGTCATATTAAATGTAGGATTCAAAATATCTTCGAGTTTACTCAGCCAAATGGCTCGTAGTATCAGAGGTCTGATTAACAAGTATTAGTTTATTTGCTGGAAATCTGTGGAAAAGACAACAGAAAGCCATTTACAAGATATAATCAAAATAATTTGGACTCAGTCTTTCATTTCATGAGCTGCTGGACACCTGGCAACTCTCATTATCTTTAATGAGAAGCTTCCAAACCTTTGCAAAATAGGAACACTGGGCACAATGGGACCCCAGCTGAAGCACCTTACATAGTTTAGCATTCACACCACTACAATGCTACTAGCTGTGTTGCATTAAACTTGCTTCACTTTGTTTAATGGGAGGAATCTATCTGGTTTAATGCTAATTAAATATTTTTTAGATTTCTCTAGGCTCAATAAAAGGCAAGAGATGTGGCCAGCACATAACTGTTCAAGTGGTCAATTCTAGTTTTAAAGCAACGATGTATAACTCTTTCTTACAGGTTTACCATTTTAACTGCTTACTCTAATCTAATTTTACATCTAATAGA
The DNA here is from genome assembly GCA_025331215.1 of Actenoides lindsayi. NCBI lineage: Eukaryota > Metazoa > Chordata > Aves > Coraciiformes > Alcedinidae > Actenoides > Actenoides lindsayi. The sequence continues at coordinate 91,091 of WTSP01017049.1, forward strand.
CCATCCAGACCATGCTTTGAAAATAATATACATATTGCTGCAGCAATTTGCTTACTGTCTTACTACTACTACTGAATTTCTCACAAAGTGCTTACTGCCACAGCATCTGAATATTCACTGAGCAAGAGCTGGGGAACAGGGTGGTGTGGCATGTGGTCAGGGGCTGAGCTGAGATCCCAGTTGGGGGTTCACACAAACCCCAGTGACCACAGCAGAAACACATTTTTATGGACGTTCCCCTACCTCCTGCAAAGAAAAAGCAATAATTGGGGTATTTTGTTTTTCACATATAGGAAACACAGGTTGTGATTTGGTTCTTTGAATGCTACAGGCTATATATTTTCAAGGGACAGGACATCACAGAGAGTAGAAAGCTTGACTAGTACAAATCACAGCCACTGACAGAAAAGGCCAGACCTACGCAGCAATGAATCTTGGTCTTAATTGCACCATCAAGCAAAAGGACATTTCTTGCAATAATCAAGGCTATGTTACACCAGCTTAGTAGGGAAACAGAGGGGACACTGTTGTAATCACCAGAACAAACTGCTGACACAAAGCTGTGCTTAATACAAACTTTGATCTTCCCTATAAGAAAAACCTACTTTAAATTGTTTTACCATGCTTCTGGAATGGCTGAAGAGGGACCAGTGGGTCCCACTGGGCAGACATGGACATCAGGATGTCTGTAAGAATCCAGCTACCTGGTGTGACTTTTGCTGTTGTGCACCTTGATACTCAGAGAGCAAAGCAGGCCAGAATCAGGGGCCTTGCTCACAGTAGTGGGTACAGATACACAGCTGGGAGAAGAAACCTGAGTAATATTTTCAGTGCTTCTTGGGGTCACTATCTAGGTATTTGCCTGTTTATTATATAACAGATCTGGGAGAGTCCTCAGAGTCTTGGGTGTGCATATGGGTACTACAGATGCTTGAATACGACACTCATTTTTATGCAGATAATGGCAGCACCAGCAGAAAGGCAAAAAGTTAATTAATGTCTAAGTGATTTGGAGGAAACATAGTACTGCGACTTTGGCAAAGCCTAAGAGATGTCTCTGCTGTGACACTGCCTCCAGAGACCTCCTGGCTTCAGGAAGAAGAAGCAGCAACTCACTTCATATGAGGAAGAGGAGCAAGAGGCACCATGCGTCTTCATCCACACATATTTGGCTCAACCTTACTGAAAAAAGGTTAATACAAGGCTATGAGCATGCCTTAGTGGGTGTCCCCTACACCCTGGCACACAAATCCCACCAAAGGAGACTTCAAGAGCTACCAAAGTTGTGGGAGACTGAGTCAAGTGATTTCCAAGTAGTTAAAGATTAGCCACCCTGCCACAGACATTATGCAATCAGTTACAGTTCTCTGGGCAGTTTCCACAGTGAGATCCATGGCATCCCAAACCTGAGATCACTAGGTAAGAGATGACTTTAAAGATCTGCTGTCTTTTCATGAAAAATTCTGAAGATTAGGTTCGTCCTCATTTACACACAATAATTGACCCAGAAGAGATGTAGCATTACAAGAAAATGTGTTTGATGAAGGTGAAACTTTAGATACATTCATTTTTAAGATACTCTCTCTCAGTTCTGGCAGCCTTACCGTGCTGACTGGCCATGTCCTGTTTCAGAAGTGACCAGGTCACAGAAAGACAATTATTTTTTTATAAGTACTTCTCCTATCTAGGCTTGAACAACTGCTTCTTGGTGTTAATGGTCTAATGATAGAAGGTTATCTTCTCCATATAAAACATACAGAGGAACAATTATTGCATAGACTAAAGACAGTCAGAGAATGGAAATGTTGAGTATTTCTTCCTGTACAAATTTGGGGAAAAAGATCTACAAAAAAAGAAAATTCTCAAATTTCACTTTGCGACTGTCAAAACATCAGTTTGTTTCAGTGCTTCCAAATGTTTTCAAGAGCCTTCAAATTCTATGAAACCCCAGCAGTGAAGCAGAAACATGAGGCTTCCCAAAACACTCCAAGGTCAAGGAACACATTAATCCCAAGTCAGTCCCCAGTGCCCCAGTAAGAGAAATTTGCTTGACAGGCTCCAATGATGCCAAGAAACCTGTGTGTGCTGCCACTTCAAAAGGGAGGATGGATTGGGAGTGACTTCTGTTACATTTTCAGTTGGGATGTTCTAATTTTATGGCAAGTGAATTTTGTCTTGGAAAATACCTGCTACGGTGAGTTCCCAGACCTCAGACCTGCTATTATCTGAAATGCTTCCTTGAATAGGATAGACAGTGAACAAAATCCTGGAGGCTTGGATCACTCTGATAAGGGCACATCCTGCAGCAAGGGATGGGCTTCCATGGACAGGAAAAATAGCACAAAATACGCTGAAATATGTCAGCTACCAGGCACCAAAGAAACATGGACACCTTCCCCTGTAGGAGTGTGTGGGATGCCAAGGTGGCTATTAACTCAGGTTTCACAGACATGAACAGTGTTTAACAACCACCGCCTGCTGCCTCACGTATTGTGTGCAGAAGGCTTCACACAGCATCACACCTTGCAGAACTGCTGACTGGATTCTGAGGTGTTCAGTTTGCAGCAAGGGAGCTTGTCAGTGATTACCTTATTATCACCAACGCAGACATGATTCAGCAGTTTACTTGGTCTTGATGAGGGTCCCAAGCTTGGCACACTACTTAAAATGTGGTTTAGGCCAAAACAATTACAGAGTTCCAAGTAAGCTTCCAGTTGCCGGAGGGGGAAAGAGAAAAGCAATGAAAACCTGTTCTAAATAAAATGGACTTTTAGTGTCAATAGACATGGCTTATCTCTAAACAGTGATTAAGAGGAGCTGATCAATACCCCATAACACAGTACATACACTTTTCCATATATTGTTTAGTTAGAAAAGTTTTGCACAGTGTCATTTCTGATTCACAAAGGACTTCTGTTCAGCAGATCTTCAGTTGGGCACGCAGCAATTTTGCAAGGTTTAAGCATCATTGCATCCATCAGCTGTTACAGCAAACCCAGAGCAATCTTGGAAATCAGTTGATCTTTTTAACCACTTATTTCACAAATTTAACTGTAAGTTTTACTCCTTAATTGTAAGGATCTTCCTATCAACTCTGAAGCATGCCTTCTTAACGCAGTCCACATCTTCAACACCACCACTTCAGCTTACTTTGACACAGACATGTATTATATGGTGTCAATACCATGTATCATACCAGTTACTATTATCTAGGGCAGTCAACACTTGTAAGTTTGCTGCCAAAGGGACAATGTGTGAAAAATTTGTGCAGACATTCATTTAAAAGTGTTATGTTTCAGTGACTTACAAGAAAATGTAACAGGGAGCAGTTATGATGCTCAGTGCTTAGTTTTTTTCTGGGTTTTTTGGTTTTGTTTTGTTGTTGTTGGTTTGGTTTGATTTTTTTGTGTGTTTTTTTTCATTGTTGGGGCTTTGTTGTTTTTGCTTCTTGTTTGTTTGTGTTTTCTGGGGTTGTTTTTTTTCTTTTTTTCTTTTTTGGAAAACAGTAAGTCATTGCTTCTTTGGCAAAGCTACAAAATGGGATGACCAAGAACTACATAATTGTCTGGGAAATGTAATGTGCATTAGCCTTACTTGAGAGAGGACACAGAAGCAAGGCAAGCCTTTGGATACAGAACATTCCACATACCACTCTCAACAGAAGCTGACAGCGCTATTCCTTCAGCATAGTAAATTATGCTGGAAATGAAATGAGAAATTACTAGTTTTCCAGATTCTATACATTGAGAAGTGATATACAGTATGAAATATTGCTTCTCAGATAAAGCAGCAGCCCTCGCCTCCAACTCTATACTACAACAGTCACCAATGAAATATAATTGCTGGCAAGAGAGAAGTAAAAAATGAAGCAGTGGATTAAGCATGAAGCTGCCAGTAGGCAGCAGACAGGGAACCAAAGGGAAGCAGTCTTTTCACATGCATTAGCTTGTTTCTCTCTGCTAACTTACCACAATTAATACTATATACATCAAGAACTTGGAATATAGAATAAAACCAAGGAAAATTCTTTTGGTAAGCTCCTGCATTCGACATTAGTTGGAGCAAGGCACGTAGTACCAATATCAAGCTCAGGCACTAATTCAAGTAAATGTTAAGTTTCTTATATTCATTATGCTTTCAATACCTTACTTTTCATACCTTCTGTTTCTGAATAAGGTTGGAGCATCAGAAAGCAACACTGGGTTATTTTATGTTATCTCTGTGAATTCCTGGCATGTGCTTAGTTCTCTTTTCTGAGGAACTTCTTTGTGGGTTTTTTTTTTGTTTTCAAGACATCAACAACTTAGAAATTCTGGTGCATACCTATGGTGCTGAAGGCAGATGCTGCTGCTGTGACACAGTTAATGCCAATGGGAAGCTATAGTCTGGTACAGACAAGGAGGTGTGTGAGGTGGCAGCGGCAGAGCATCCGGGCCAGTTTTTGCCCTCCTTGCCCCCAGTTGCAGGGCTGCAGCTTCCACAGGCAGTGTGCAGTCACATGAGGCTGATAGGACAAGTCCAGAAGTGGTTTAAAATGGTAAAAGCAAATTATCTGTCTGTCTGTACAGTGAATCTCATACATCTAGATTCTGATCACCTTAACTGTACTGTTATGGATTTCCCATGGTGTACACTCCTTCTCCTCAGCTACAAAACGCTCTAAGAGTACGTGAAAAAGGATTTCTCATATACAGAAGCACTTTCTTTTTTTGTTTTCATTTTTTTTCTACATGTTTTTGCTTTCAGAGATAGCTCTCCAGCTTCTATTTGATCTTTGCTATGACTTGATTCACCGTGTAGCTGAAAAATAAAGACTAAAATTCTGGCTAGCCCCACCTTTGCAGCTGGGTTTGGCCCTAGACCTTAGCCCCTGTGAGCCTTTGGAGCCCCAGGCAGGAGCTGACATTGCTCAGAACAAACTTACAGATTCTAAACTGACAGAGACTAAAAATACTGTCCTTGAATGCAATTTTTAGATCCCACCTCTGAAAACTAAATGCCAGGTGAAAACCTGGCCGAGATGTGAAGATTAGATAGCACTGTCCACCTCAAGTCACTTCTCTCAGCATCTCGGACTGCCCTGTACAGTTAGTGAGTCAGTGAATCTGCATCTTGTAGGTGGTCTGTGGATGATTTGGGATAGGCCTGATCAAAGGCAGTGGTTTGCAATTATTTTTTTCTTATTCTTCAGAAATACTTTTAGCCCAGCTTTTACCTGAGAGTTTGCATATTAACCCGATTAGAGATGAACATTTTCCTTTAAATATTCAACTCTATCAGTCACTCTCCTTTTCTTTCCTCAGTGCAGTGGTGTTGCTAGAGAGACAAGTAATTAATGAAGAGAATCAAAAAGTTTCCAAAGTGTTTCCTCTCCACAATATAATCATGATTATATTAATGTACTGTTTTTATTAAATGAAAATCAAGCCAACCTAGGCCTATTAATGTTACTTCACAGGCAAAGAAACCCTTATTAGCATTCCCTAGCTGCTGCTGCAATTCTTTCAGAGAAGTTTTATTGCTCCAATATATATTCTCTTCCTGCTACTAGATTTCTGTCTTGTTTATGGAATTTAAATGGTGTATTAAACTAAATTCTTCACCCTGCCTCTTTCCAGAAACAGAGATCCTAGACAGATGAGTTGATGAAAAGAAAACAAAATAGAAATAAAACCCTGCACACTTTCAAATTAGAATTCGGTAACAGTCACGTTCCTATCAGATATCAAATTCTCTGCTGACCTCTGCTGAAGCTGCTGTGGGAGCAAGAGCAAGGAAATTGTGGTCAGGCAGCTGCAAGAGTTACCCTGAGTCTTTAAGCTGTGAGGATGAAGTAGCAAAACTCTAGCTCTGCAAACTTCAGAGGACCTTCACCCCTCCTCAGCATTCCTGAAGGATGATCCCTGAGTTTCAGTTATACCCAGCTCTGCATTACCCGAGGCACCACCCCAGGGATTGGTCCCTTGCACTGAGGGAAAGGCACATGGTGGCAACTACTGTCTGCTGTGTGGAGGAGGAATGGTCAAGTTGGCTGAACTTGCTGACTTGGGAGCTGGAGGCAGGGGAAGGGTGATGGCTTTCCCAGAACCTGCTTCTTATCTGCAGTAATAAGCAGGGTTCCTGCTGACGTCATGTTCTGGAGGGTAGGAAATCCCCACCCTTCACATCACTTTGTCCCAGGGAGACAATAAGAACTCTGAGGAGCCAATGCCATGATACTGGCCTCATTCTCATGAGGGCAAAATCCAGTTTTACTTCCATGGCTTTGTGGTCTTGAGTCCACAGAGCCTTGCCAGCATATCTCCCTGGTTTCAGCAGCAGCATCTTAGCCCTTTCAGCAGCCTTGTGCCAGGCAGCAGAGCCCACTCGCCTTCCACCTTCTTCATAGTTTTAGGACTCCTTTAAGAGGTGTTACAGCAACAAGGGACAGCACAAATATATCAAACCTTGAAGCTAACCAATGGAACAGGTTCAAATCCACTCCCAATAGTAGCATCACTGACTACCTGTCCTTAGTGTCCTCCAAAGGCAGTGTAACCTCCCACAAACTCCAAGGCCTTATATGAAAAATGGGAAATAATATTCAGAAGATGAGGAAAAATCAGCTCTGGCACGTACAGTAGGACTGCATCTGCATGAATAAAAACCAGCACTGCAAGGAGCATGCTAGTCCCATACCAACCTCTAGGTCTGACAATATCCAATAGATGAGCATTCCTTTCTCCTCCTTCCCTTGTGTGCTGACTCCCAGTGCAGGGGCTGGTGTACCCCATTGAGCCTGTCCTATTCCAGGCCAGCTCTCATACTCCATGACCTAACAGAGCTGAGTTCTCAAATGGTTTCAAAGTATGGAGTAAAGGAGAGGACCTAGCTCTACTCCTATTCTTTCCAGTCAAGAAGTCCTAGTGAAAAGGAGTGCTCAGCACAGGCCCATCAGTGCATGGACTGAGTAAAATCCATGTCAAGGGGATTCAGTCTACCTGGCCTGAAATGTCATTCCCCTCTTGGTTTATTCCCATTAAGCAAACAATGCTGGAAAGCATATATTGACTCCTAGGATGCCACAGGAAGAAATTAGGTAGACACTTCCATCAAATGGAGCCTTCTCCCATGTCCTACATTTCAGGAGGGATGGGGGCAGGCAGTGCCTGCCTTTCCCCAGGGCTTCTCTCCATCTGGTAGACAGTTTATACAAACAAAGTCACGCTGTGGCCTTCCCCTTGTTCAAATGGGAGCAGACAGCTTCTTTCCCTGCAGCCTTCTGGGCCGCAGGGCTTGTGTTTAAAGCCAGAATAACTCTACTGAGTTCAGTGGAGTTGCACTACCATTAAAATGGAGGAGTCAGAATCTTTGAATCCTTAGTACTCCAGCCTTGCTAGCATTACTTTATTTATTCAGCTCGTCTTTCCAGAAAACATCCAATTTAGATAATAGCTAGTGGGAGAAGCAATCCCCTTTAGGGATCAGCAGTGGTTGTTACATGATTTCTTAACAACTATTTTCTCAGCAGCAAACAAGTCTGCTACTGAAATAATACTTTTGTAGCATGTGAGGGTACAGCTTCCAGAACTACTAAAGTCTATTAGAGTCGAGAAAAAACGAGCAGATTCATAAAGCAAGATGAAATCATTTGTAACAAATGCAGTTTTCTTGGCCTCTTTTTCTCTTGGTTAGATGGTGCTTTTTCGACCACAAAAGGCCAGAAGACAATGCACCAACCTACCTCCCGTCCAAAAGAGGGGCTGAGAAAAGCTTTTCAGGTAGTAATTTCCTGCTGATTACATTGCACTGCTTGGCTGATGAGGCTGTGGCATCGTCTGCACATAACATGGCTGCTGGCACACAGGTCCTAGCAGTCCTTACACTTCTGCCTACCAACAGCACTGCCTCGCACAACAACTCGGTGTTACAATTAGAACAATTTTAAGTTTTCTCCTTTCTCTGAGATTGGTTTAGACTGTGCTATTTTCATGAAAAGCCTCAATTAACATAAGATCACTAGGTTCTCCAAAAATAGCTAGAAAAGGAACATAGGTTTTCAAATTAAAACCAAAAGAAATAGTTTTCTGTTATTTTGCATGACTAAAATTTAAATGCAGAGGGCATATCTAGGTCCCTATATGATACCTGAACACATACATAAACATCCTCAATTTTCAAGCAAACATATCTTACAAATCAAATAGTGAGGAAAAAATCCAAACATTTTGGGGCCACTGGAAAGGCTTAATAACATCAATGCAATTAAATCTGATTGGATTCTTCAGCCTGCTGATGCTACATATATGCCCATGGATGAAAGAGTCAGAAAGTAAGCATGGGATCTTCTGGCACTTCATCACTTCAGGGTGACAAGTTGCCCTGTCTATAGCACTGCTGTGGTGGCAGTTGTATGGGGTGACTGAGGGTTACACGTCTACACCCACAGTTTTTGATTCAGTAGGTGGTTCTCCATTATCAGTTCCATTGATGATGCACAAAACGCAGAGCAGATTTTACCAATCTTCTTTAATTATACAAATTTTCCAATGGAAAAAAAAATAATCAGAAAATAAATCAAGCTAAACTTCTCTGAATAACATTTATTAGAAACTCTGGCATTTCTCATTAGTTACTTTGTCATTAATACACTTCTCTTTATTATAGTGGGCCTAAACTGAACCTTATTTTGACAGCAGTCAGGAAAGCTAAGAAATATGTATGGACCATCTCTGAAAACCAAGCTATCCAACCACTCGAGGTCAGTAGGGAGGGGCTGCTGCTTGTACAGACCCAACACTTCTCCAGAACTTCATCTGAAGACCAGCTCTGGTTGCTGCCCACATTTCAGGCCACATACAAACATCTCAGACAAAGAAATAATGCTTCCTGGTTTTGACTCAGCATTTTAACAAGACCCTTGGGTTTGGAGGCTGTCAAATGGAGATAATAAATCTACTTCCCACTTTTATTAGTTCTTTTTCTTGTATACAGTATTGATACCTTCCCTTTTTTAGGATTCTGTTTTAAAACACTGCCAAATACTTCTTAAGTCTTCATTGTATTTTATCTGCTGATTGCACAAACAAAGCAATTTCCCCCTGACAGCCTTCACTGCTGATACTGGTGCTGCAAATCACACTACTTGAGGCAGCAGCACGGGACAGCCAGCAATGATATGCTGTAATTGACAGCACAGGGAGTGCCTTCCTCTGTGTAGCACAGTCATCCCTACACTGATGAATACAAAAAAAGTATCTTTTGCAGATTACTCTGCCCTCTGGAGCTGTTCAGCTCTGGCAGATCTTTCAGAGCAAAGGAAGGACCTTTTACAGTTCGTACTTGGCTCTTCATTCACTTGTCCTAAACGCGTACTATCTTTAGAGCAGCTACACCTGCATTACTCTTAGTTCCTGTAGATTTTCCTGATGCACACAGTTAAATAGTGGTGGCAACTCCTGAATCAATTTATTGTATCCCCTGCCCTACAGCAGGCTTCGTAGAACTGAGAGTTGGTCCCAGATTTACTCCAGTATCAAACAGACTGAGGTAAGAATGGGTATCTACTGGTGGTGAAGACATTAGTCCGGGGTGTCAGATCTCTCAAGCCTTTACCCATCTCTAAAATAGAAATAATAGCACTTTCCTGATTACTTTTTTTCCAAATGCTACTGAGATGTTGTAGAGATAACAGACAAACAGAAGCCACATAATTACCTTGGCCAAGAATAAGATATTTTGCTCCTAGGATCTTTATGCCTACACGAGCACAAACTACAAACTGGAAGAAATGCTGAGTTTGCAAAATGTTAATTAGATCACAGGAGGGAAATCGAGAGTCAAAAAGCAACATCACTGTAACTACTTTCCTATACTCAGCCTACATCTGGCTCTAAACTCTAGGAGTTGCTGTATCACCCAGTGACCCCTCCCCAGCCAAGAATGGGGAGTAGGGAAAGGAGAAGATACACACAGGCTGACACAGAACCAGATTTAATGAAACAGCAAGACTACTACCAATGCCAGTACAAGGTAAGCAAAGCTATATTCAGCCCAGCAAAGGTACAGGACTCCCAACAGATAGGAAAGCAGCCATCAGAAGCAGGAAAAGAAACAGAAAACACCCTCCTATCACTAGCAAACTTCCCTCTTTATACTGAGCACCATGTTTCTGGTCTGGGATACACCTGTAGCCAACTCAGATCAGCTGCCCTGGCTGACTCCAACCTGCTAACGCCCTGCAGACTGGGGCTGGCCTGGGATTCTGCCCCAGTGAAACCAGGGCACTACCCTATTCCTGCAATAACCTCCTCTCTTCAGACAGCAGGAGAGCATGGATAGTACTTAGCAGTAATCAAAAACTACTGCTCCCTGCAATACCTTTCTAAAAAGCTTTAAAGGGAAATCAATAATTACTGGATAAAAAGAAAAATTCTGACAATAAGGAATTGATGTCACCTGGAGAATTAGTCAGCAAAGTAAAATAATAGGCAAATTATATGATGCTTATAAAACTACAAGAAAAATTCAAAGGCTACACATGCCGAGCAAAGCCACCATTCAGGGCTAAGACAAGCTGGAGGAATATGACAACAGGAACCTGATGAAATTCAACAAAGACAAATGCAAATAATCCCCAGAAACAATACAGGCTGGGGACCAGCACTGCGGAAAAGGACCTGGGGTCTTGGTCAACAGTTGGATCAAGAACTGAGCAGACCGGTTTGATCCCGGGGCTGATCCCACTTTGAGTAGGAGTTTGATGTGGAGACCTTTTGAGGCCACTTCCAACCTGAAGAACTCTGAACTACTTCTATGAAATACTGAAAGAAAATCTAACAGCTTGTTAGCTACTTATACAGTCTCCTTGGCTAAGCACAATACCATCCTACCAATAAATGCTGGAAGATCCTATCTTGGGAAATGCTTCAGAGCCTGCTGATAATTCAAACCACCACATCAACTATATATGCAGTACAGCCAGGGTACTTTATAAGGTACATATTAACTTCAAGTACCTTCAAGTACATATTAACTCATGCATATCACATCCACATCTATAGTATCATGAGAGTAATGATGATTTTACAAAGACCTTTGGACTCACAGGGATACTATTAACAATCTTATCAAAATCCTTAGCACTAAAACCTTGCCTCCTAGTAGCAAAACATTCTAAGGCAGACTTACATTAGTCCTTGTGTCTTCTTTGAAAAGCTTTAAAAAGAACTACAAGAAATCTTTGCAGATTTTGAAGTTTTCAAACCATCTGGAATTGCAGCAGTAGAGAGTTGGTTTTGAGCAATGGTATGCACAGGGGTTCATACTTATTCTCAGAAATAGGAAACAATTTCTATTGACTAATTCCACTGACTTGAATTTCTGAGGCATGAACAACCTGATAGGAATCTTATACAGACCAGGCAAAAAGCAACAATCTCTGTGCTGCTACTCTGTCTGCAGAGGAAGCAGTTATCATTTTAGTACTTTCTCAGTGAGAAAGGTGGAGCTAATTTAAAAAAGGCAGATTTGTTGTCATTCAACAGGCAGAATCTTTTTCCCCCCTTGAATCCGTGCAATACTTGTCACAACTGCATTTGCAATAAGAAAGGCCTGTGCCACCACAGAAGTCATCATCAAGCACTAAGCAACTCTACCTTGTTCAGCTGTAGCATCAGATACACACAAACAGCAAATACTATTTGCATTATATCCTTCATTAGCAAGGGTTTGTTACACCTTGTGCACTTCTAGGGTTCTCGGCTCTTATCTCTAATTATGCTCTAGCTGGCTCAGCTGCACAGGGAAACAGCACTGATAAAATCTGTAGAACTCAGACCTTTGAGAGCAGGTTTGATTTAAATTACACAGCTATCGCTGCCTCTACCTCAGCAACCCTGAGACCAGAATTTCCTGTCTATTATTAATAATAAAAGGATTCAGAATGGATTTGTCGTGGAATGTGGAGCAGGCCAAACTGTTCCTCTTGGGACGTGATCTCTGAGTAACAGATTTACTCCGGCATATTATCTGAATAAAGGCCTTGTATGAAGCCCACTGAAGTCAATGGGAAGATGCTCAGGGGACCAGACTGGCAGATGCAGAATTAGAGCACTACACACAACATCAGCTCCCCTCCAGCTGTACCCTTCCTGGAGCACAGCTGCCAAGCAAGAGCTTTGCAGAGGTTAGGCAAGTGCCTAAGTAGAGATCCTGAGGCTATGGGGCTGGACTGGGGAAATGGAAGAAGCTAAAGGACTAGAGAGATGCATATCTCACTCATCAGCCCGAGGGATCCTAAAAAGAGGTAGCAGCAATGTTCGTAAGTCATAGTCAGGTATTCATACAACGACTACCAGTAGGTACTAGTACATCCAACTAGTCCTAGCTAGTTGTAGTAAGGAAGCTGATGGGTTGAGTGAGTTGCATGTGTTTGTAATTTGAGTAGGCAGGCGGTAGGTGAGTTAAGATGATAGGGACATCACTTGCTACCTCGGAGGGAAAATCCCCTTGGAGATGGGATCGTTTGGAGGGCAAGGATCAAGCTCTCCTTCATCTTTACTTGACATGACTCTGGTGAAGGAACTGGGACACCTGGGAAGAATATCAAAATGCTTCCTCAGCTTCTGTGACCACCACCTGCCATGCCATCTGCTGCTGCCAGTGCCACCTGGGCAAATCACCGCTTGGATGGAGCACCAGGGACAGCAACCACAGGAAGGGCAGAGATGACATCCCATCAGCCTGAAGCCACAGTGGCCTCTAGAAACCACAGGCAGAACTGTTCCTGCTCCGACCAGGTGTACCGCAGCCATCAAACCTACTGCAGTCACCAGAGATGAGTGAATGACATTTGACATCTGACATATGTTATATCTCCGTGGATAATTGTATTTTTCATACGCTGGGTGAGATGGCTTGAGTTCAGATATTGCCTTTGATCCTCTGGCTATTAAAAAAATTTCATATTTCATATGACTGTCTGCATTTTGAGAATACTTTTAGTTCAACAAGAATACTACAGATGAAGGTTCTCTGAACCGGTTTCCTTATCTACAATACTTGTTCACTTACATCAAAGATTTCAATGCTAACTCTATGATAAGAATATATTTTAACCACAAACAACTATTTAAACACCTGTATTTTCAAATAAGCTTAGATTACATTTCAAAATCACTGTAATCAATACCCTATTGAATATTGTCTGACATGTATAGAACCAAACTCAGTCCTCACAAAGGGAAATGGATATACATTATGACCTTGATCTGGGCACAATGTTTTTGATTTTTCAGAAGCACAAAATGGAATAATACTGCTTGCTAATTTCCTAACATGATTTTTGAGGCTAGAAAACAGCTGTTTGCTTTGCAGCAGAAAAGCCAGACCTTAGATTTGTGCCTAAACACTTGTGCTGTTTGTATGTATAGAGCAGGTGAGATCTATCACCAAGTAAGTTTGACCATAAAATTGCTTTCAACCATCTGTGCAACATCACTTCAAGATACTGCTTTGATTTATAGAACATGCAGCTTGGATGAATAGCAGTAGTTAACCAAGTGTAGCTTGGTTACCACGTGTATTGTCAAGTTGCAGTGGAGTAAAGTACCTTAAACTTGTACAGGAGTGAAGAGTCTCTGATGCGGCCCTTTAAAGCTCAGGGAACTCAAGCTCACAGGAGAAATATCCTCCAAGGGCCAAATATATCTTGTTTCCAGGCGACTCACTCCAAGCGACATGTTTTCTGCTGTATTACAATTTATGGGCTAGTAGAGGAAGAAAAAACATTTTGATTCCCTGTGTGTCAAGGGATCTGATTCGTAAACAGGAACCATCCACAGTAAGCTGCTGCAAAAAGATAGAATAGACGTGGTCTAAATGTTGGAAGCGGTGCTGATGAAAGGCCAAATGTTTGGATTATGAAAAATATCGGACACCAGCCTCAATAACAGCCAGAATCCTCTTGAGAATATCAAAATATTATTGATAAAAATAAGTAACTTACAGCTACACAAGGGTTACTGTGGCTTTTTGAAGAGGGCTGTCTTATAATCCCTCCCTGAAAAACATCCAGAGCCTTTTGGTTTCCTACAGGTCCAACACTTGTAGACTTGCCAGGTTGCCACATGGGAAACCAGTTCATGAAACCTAAAACTGAGAAGGAACTAAGCCAAGTGCCATATGGACAAGCTGCCAGTTCAAATGCTTTTACAAGTCTTGGTGTCCCTTTGGAAGTCTGGGTGAATTGTTCCTCCTGATCAAATACTGTGTCAGACATCTACAAGGTCAAGCCTTGGGAGCACTTCTCAAGTTAGAGAGGATGTCTTTGACCTTAATTCATTTACTTTTTAGTACAAAAAGTTCAGTGACTACCAGAATTACATCAGACAGACTCAGCTATTAACTGTCTGTAATGCGGTAGCCTCAGGGGAAACTAGGCAAAGGTAAATAACATAGAGATGTGATGAAATGAAACACAGTCGTCTACAAGAGCAGAAGCATGGTGACTTACACAGCTTGACACCAAGAGGTGCTTCCAGGCATCCTTCCAAAAGACAGTATTAATTAGCAAGTATATCTAGGCCCCAATTTCACAGTCCTCCAGTAATCTTCAGGCTCGCAAGAGATTGCAGCAACCTTGGCAGCTTGTATTAAGATTCACATTTCACAAAGAAAGCTGTCCGTTGTGCTTCCCAGCTGAAAGGAACAGCAAACTGGAAGAAATTTCTTTTCATGTCTCATTTCGTTGGTTTTGACTTCCAGTGATCACCCCCATAAGACTTCAACAAGCGCTGAACAAAGGCTGCATGGACTCTCCAACCAGTTCTGAGTAATTCATAGCTGGCAGAGAGTTGAGATTAGAGGCATTGCATGTATCAAAGCTTCTGTGCTAATAATAATTTAATAATGAACTAATAGTAATTTAATCTAACTGGCCATTTTCCCTCTTTTTTATCTTATTAAACAGATCAAGCAGTGTGTATATTGAAAATGCTCCATTCCATTGAGGTTTCTTTATAAATATGTTTCTATTTCAGTGAGGTTACAGAGCACATAAAATTTTCATATAACTGAAATGAGCTGTGTAGGGTAAAAGTAAATGCCAGCAGGCATCTAAATATTGTAGCATCTGTTATATTTTACACTCTGTGATCACAAATCTTATAAAGCTTCACTGCATTTTAGCGGTATTCTTCACAAACTATTGAAGATTGATGGCTAGTGTAATTGCCATATCTGATATGCTATCATTTTTAATATACTGAACTACTGCAACTGCCCCTTTCTTTGTACTATCAACCTACGTCTATTTTATGTTTCCATAAAGAGCATATTATACCAGTAGTCAGTTATATTACCACCAACTAATACTTTTACACATTGTAGTGTTATCTTAATTTTCACTGCAATACCTTGTAATATGTAAGTACAGACAATACATGATAGTATGCAGCAAGATAAAACATGACCTTTCCTTTTATAAACAGCTAAGTCTACATATTTCAAAGGCGGGGTTTTTTTCCTCTTTCTTGTTGGTTATTATATGTACTTTCAAGATAAGACTGGGTCAGAATGGTTAAGGTTAATGAAAATGAACTTCTGAATTTCATACATATTTGAACATTAGATTATCCAGAAAGAACAGCAGTACCTATGCATATGCAAATTTCTAATGAAATTCAAAGTTGCTAAAGTAAAAAACACGAAGCGGAGTTAGAAAGAGATCAAGAATCCTAAAAAAATACAGTCATATGCATAATGAATATCTATTTAGAAGCACAACTACCTCACCACCTTTCCATCCATCCTGTTGACTAATGATGTGCATGATTTGAAGAAGAAATTAGTCTCAAGGAGTAGCACTAGCACCTTGTTGATCAATTCAACAGAAAGCTCGCAAAAGAGAAGCAGATAAAGTACATTTCCCTAACTAATCAATAACAGCTCTCATTTGTCATCCCCAGCCAACCACTTTACTCCAAACTGTATTTCAAGTATGTACAACTGCTTTAACTTCTAAATTTAATTTCTAAATACAGCATTTCTGCTAGTGACAAGAGCACAGTGTCTGTCAGAACTATCTGCTGGCTTCACTGCTAAGAGAAAGCCGTTGATTTACATCAACAATATCCAGTTTGCCATTTAGTTAGGAGTTCTGACTCAAAGATACCAGAGGGTTAAACCCAGAAACAACCTGTCCTTTCATTAGCTGTCTGAAGATACAGAGTATACTAACTCTGGTAAGCACCTCTAGAGCCCTTCTTCACACAAAAAGTATAGCTGGCTACAGCTGACTTCCCCATGGAAGTAATAATTTCTTGTTTTGCAAGAAGATGCTCACAGGGCTCTCCTGAGAGTAAAAATTTCTATAGATCGTTTAAACTCACTCATCTTACTCTTAGAGGGCTTGTAAATGTGTGTTAGCATTTATGGGCATAATATATTCTGAGGAAAGGTGTCAGTCTTTGAGTAACAAGCCTACTCCTTCTGCATCTTTAATAAATGAGTCCGTGAACAGTTTACAAAGTCACACATTTCTCATTAGCTGAAAAAATGAGAATGCTTCAGAACAGCTAAAGAAATATTAAAACACTGAACATCTGCAGAGATATGGTTTAATGAACAAAGACTATTGAAGGCACTCACTGTCCTAATTTCCACTAAGTTGACAGACAATGCCCCAAAACCGCCTCTCAAATCCAACATTAACTAATAAGCTAATCAGAGCAGAACAAACCATTTGTGGATGACTTTAAAATAAAGAATGGCAAGTATAGTTCTGCAACATATGTAGTGTTTTGGGTTTGTTTTTAAACAAGAGAACGATTTGTTTTGCTAAAAACGCACACACTTATGCTGAATAGTCTGTTCGGTATAAAAATGTCCAGATTTGTCTAAAATTACAGTAGGTTTTATATGAGCTGCAATAAACTACAATTGGGAGCTCGGGCCAAAATTCCTTTCAAAGCTCCTAAGATGTAGCTTGTCACAGCTCTGCCATTTGGGCCACTGAGTTTATTTGCTATGGTGAACCTCAGTGCTCCCATCAGTCTAGCATCAATAGGTGCCTTGCAAAAATGTCCTTTAAAAATGCTCCACAACATCTTTCAGTACATTTTCTGCAGTGCCTAGGCTTTGCTCAACAGAAAAATTCTGTATCTGGTTAAAATGCCTGCTGCATGACTTGGTAGAAATAATTTGTTAGAAATAGATAGCCAAATGGTGATGTAAAAGAAAGGAAGTTTGCTCTGAACTTTTACCCAGAACTGAATTTGCAGCCATGACGTTTCATGCCCCCTGTGGCTTATAACTTGGGAAAGTGATCTGTTTGAGGATATATTTTGAAGTCTGTCTTCTGTGGTCATTTGCTTGGATCCTGTATCCTTCCCATCTCCTTTAAAATGCCTTGGGGCAAAGGCTTTAGTCTTCGTGTTGTAGGGATCCCAAGATTAGTGCTAGGACCAGTCATAGTGTGATTTGGGTCTTCAGTGATAGCATGTTTTAGTACAAATCACACACTATGTAAACAGAAACAATTTGAAATGATAATAATTATTATAGTAATCATTTTTTAGTAGGAGTCATCCAGGAAAATATTAACATTTAGTAGATTCATCACAATTTTATATAGGCAGTGAAATTATAGAAGATTAAAGATAATGAACTCAAAATCAGATTCATGGCAACTGAAAAATACCCAAATACATTAAAATAGAGACTATTTAAAAAAAAGAAAGAGATGTTACAGCCCTGTTTTTTAAACACAGAGCTCAATCATGTAGCTCACTTCATTTCTATACTATTCCCAGTTAGGCAGGCTATAGGACTTCTAAACCACAGACAACATACACCCATTTCCCTCAGTGATCTGGTAACATACTGGGAACATTTACCTCACCCAAGAACTAATTTTATCATAAGAAACAGTTCAAGCAGAGAGGTCTGCTCATGGAGAATAAAACCACCATTAAGCATTGAATTAAATTATAACAGATCTTGGAATTAGATGTGCAGAAATCTTGGTGTTTTGGGGTTTTTTTTCCGTAAAAATTCACCAATCCAGTCCAGTGTGGAGCTTCAAAACCAGGGGAACAGCTGTGGTTTTTGACAGCAGCACTGCTTTGTGCCAGCTTAAAGGTCCCTGTGAAACTACTGCTCCGGACTAAAAAAGCCAAATTTGCACCAGAGGGAAAGACACCAAGGTGAATGACTTCACCTCTGAGATGAATTTTAACAATGGTGCCCACCTCGAATAGGCAGGTGCAAGGCCCCGGGGCACAAACAGGCTGTGGAGAAGTTGAAAGTTGGTGTTTACACTGCTGACCGTTACGGGGTGTGCAGAAATGCCCGTCTTTTATTGTTTGCTTTGTGCGGAGGGTACAGGAACACACGGACGTTCCACTGCAAAGGGAATCAGTTGTGCAGATAAGAAGTTTATATTGTACAACTTATGACCTGTCATTTGTTGTCGTTTGAACAGGCAAAACTAAGTCCGCTGATCACTGAGAGCAGAGATGAAAACTGTCCGTCTGGCTGCTGAAGGCTAACTCCTCGCCCTGGAGGAAGGGAGCACTGGGAACTGAACACCAACCTTGTGTTCTTGAGCTGCTCCTGACTCAGTATGGCTCCAAAGAGCAGGGAAACATGAAGGTGGCATCTCAGTATGCCAGAGGATTGAACCTGAGACAGGCATCTAGGAAAGCTTAAGGTCTCAGATCAAAGCTTTTAATTCTCTCTGGTCTCTCTCCCCAGTTTGCCTCCTCGATCATGGAATGAATCATTTTATGAAGTGTCTTCAGAGTGGAACAGTGAGAATGGAATTAGTGATTGTAACAACAGGAAGCAATGTTTGAATGCTAAGTGCTCTTGAAGTGACTGCTAAGCCTCAAAATCTGCACAGGTGGTCAACCTGGTGTCTCAAGAGAAAGGAGAGGTTTTTAAAAGAGATATAGATCTTATTAAAATATATTGGGGAAACAGCAGAGTGTGTAGAGGTCTTATGTGCACTGCCACGTCAAGAAGACTTTATTCGAATGATCCCATCATTCTACTGACAGATGCAGCAGCTGCAATATCTAATACAAGACTAATATGATTCTTCATATATCTGTCAGCAATGATACTCCATGACCTTGATGGAAACCAAAGTAGAAAGAGCACTGACAAATCAAGTCAGCAGAAGAAAAAACGTGGAGAGAAAAAGTGGAGGGGGAGGGTCTTCTTGTAAAACACCAGGAGCAGCACTGGGTTAATAGTCCCACTGGGAATGGAGTGAGTCTGACCACTTGATGTCAGGCTTGACCCACATTTCAGTCAGCCTCCAGGGCAGCAGAAGCTTTAGATTAATTTGATACAAATGTTACTACATTTGAAAGATGTATTTTGAAAGACATTTTTTTGGAACACAAGTTGTGGAAGGTCAAATATTTGAAATAATATAAAAAGCAGTATTTAAATCTTGACCTACTCATAGGAACTGAATAAGCCTCGCGGCAAGAAACTCACATGGTGTTCAAATCTTAATTAAATCGAAATTCTTAGATCCAAACCTGTCTTCAGTTTGTAGGGAAGCTTGCAAAGGCCACATCTTGGGCCTGCACCTAGCACAGCCCTCCAGAAATCAAACAGACAGAAATCTGGCACCACCCACCAGTCCTTCAGTCTCTTGGAAATATAAAATAGAGATCCACTTTCCATTCCAAAACCACTGGCTTGCCTGATTAGTCAGTATTAGAGCATTTTGTTACTCTTTACAGGGCAGAACACTCGGGAGTTATGATCTCACGTTGCCTTCCAGATGCAACTGTGCAGGCTGTACTGATCCCAGCCTTCACCAACATTGCTCACCATCACTCTCCTCTCCAAGGTAATCACCTTCTGAGCTTCTTGCTTGAGCATGGATGAGATGTTCAAGCTATGACCATTCCTTCTGTTGTTGAAATATGGTTTAATGAAATGGAAGAAAAGTACTCATCAGCTTCTAATTTGGGCAGCATAGGACAATTTCTCATTGCAAATAGGTACATTGAAATACCTTTAAAAGCCTTACTGCCTTCATTTAAATCAAAGCAAGTGAATTAGCCAGCATTTAAACTGCTTAACAAAGTCAGGTGCCTTGGCATTAAACTAGATAAAGAAATGCACACAAACACTCACCTGATGGATGGTGGTAAATAGAGCAGAGGAAATGGTGTGCCACCAGGCACCAGAAATGGTAAATGACAGTAGTTACTCCCAGAAGATATGTACCTACAACCTAAATCCCCAGCTCAAGAAAACATTAACCAATACTGCTTAACTTAACCGTGTGCTTAAAGTTGCACCGAGTTCAATGAGATGGAAGCTTTTGCTAAAAATTACACTGGTGCTTAAATGACTTGAAAGAAGGAACTTAAAAATGTGCTGAAATACCTCCCTTAAGGATGTCTAGGTCTTCACAGAGGCTTGCATATGAAGAAAATGAGAGTAGGTCATACGAAGAACTAAAATAATAGCACAGGAAACACAAAGCAGCAAGAAGAAAATGGGCAATTGGGTGTAAATTTAAGCAACTCTGATTGGCTTCTAAAATAATTTCTTTGCAAAGTCACTAATCCAAGGAAACATTGGTGCACTCAAGCTACGCATGACCTTAGGTATCAGTGGCTTAAGCACTTAATTTTGCTGGTGTTGAGGTTTGTGATCTAAGCCACTGTGGCCTTTAAGATCAGGATTCTTCTTACTTTTCTCAAACAAACAAAAAAGGAAACAAGAGAAAAAGAGTGGCTGCTTCCTTCCTGCCACTACATGGGACTGATGATTGGTGTATCCTGCAGCACTGATGTTATCTTTAGGAGAGCATTCAAACCACCAACATTCAGTGCTGCAGCCTCACTGACTGAAATTACTGGTTTGAAATATGCAGTGCCATTTCCTGCTCTGTATACCGATTTTCAGCAATCAGAAAAGACAGACCTTTCTAGGATCCAATGAAGTGATACAATAATCTATATTCCCTGTGCAGTAGAAAAAAAAAGCACAACTGAAACAATACAGTATCAGCAGAGCATAACACAACAAGCATTCAAAATAAAACAGGTTGTGGATGAGTGGTAGATAACTAATAATAATCACAGGAGCACTGCTGTCTAAACAACTAGATTTTAGACTAAAATGTATTAAAACCAAACACAAACAGGTGTCCGAGCAGTTAAAAACTGAAGTAATGTGGGGTTCTTAGTTATTAATTGCTACTTGTAATTTATTTTCTTCTGTGTTTTTCAAAGTAATCTTTTACCTTACTAGAAATAGCAGTAAGTAAATAATATACTTTACTAGCTTCCCCAGGAAATTTAGCAAGGCAGAAATTGTGATGATTTCATATCCCCTAAAAAGGAGCCATCACATCTCTCTGAATTCAGGTGACCACAGCAGAGAAATGTCCCATGCTGCTGGCACAGAGTATTCATCCTTGCAGCTCTCAGTCCTGCTTCGAACTAGAGTTCCTCTACATTTTAAAGGGAGATGTAGAACTATCATACACCTTTTACTGCCTTATTAAACAATGAGTGGAAGCAAAAGAAGGGGTTTTTTTTCTAACTCCTCTGATAATCCAGGTTTTACTCTGAAGCCTGAAGATGAAAAGCATCCTCACTAGAACTGCAGTCCTCCTAAGGTGCTTAGCTTGATAAGTAACAGCCTTTGGAAATTTTTGATAGAAACCAACTGGTGGTAACAGTGACTATGTAAGAGATGCAAATTCTGCTCATTCTCTCACAAGCTCTTTTTTGTGTATCTGTAGTTTGTATGCTGCTGTATTAAAGTTCAGCACAATTACAAGTTCTAACAGAGATTTCTTAATAATCAGCACCAATGCCACTACAACTGGTGGCCCTGCAGCTGTAATTACAAGCTGCAAGCCCCTCTTCCAAGCAATAGGAAAAGATGAGATGCTTTCTGAATGGCATTCCAGGCAAACCCCACACAGAGAATTTATTTAAGAACGACTTCATATATTTATATATAAATATATTTCTATTAAAATACATTTATTTATATATTTATATTTCCAATTCTGCACACCTGCAGCTGTCTAACAAGAATTTTCACATATGCCTAGGCCTTTGTGAGGGAACAACTTCTCTGTGCCATTTAAACACTACGAGCCTCATTCATGATAGATTGTCTCAGGAAAGTTTCATCAAACCTAACAAACCAAAGATAAACCTGCCTTAGATCCAGTCATCCAAAATCTGTGAAAATTAATCAGATTTTTTACAGATGGGCCACAGGCAAATCTCTTTAGAAACTCCATCCTCCAAAATTTCAGTGCCCTTGGTGTTTCAGCGCTCTGTGGCTAGGGATGAAGAAAAAGATTTTGATCACTTAAGCTCCCCCTGAGTTCAGAGCTTATATTTCATGTCAAATTTATATCCTCCCTTACTCTGCTTCAACTTAACTGCGGTGTCAGGGTTTAGGGTCAGGGTGGCCCCTCAGACCTCTAACAGACGCTCTCTGTTACCCCACCTCCCCCCTGAGAGGGGAAGAGAAAAGGAATAAGGGAGAGAGACTGAGCCATTAGAAAAGGAAACTAGAACAGCTTAATGAAAAGGAAATTAATA
>WTSP01017050.1:14908-25082 GCA_025331215.1 Actenoides lindsayi
GAGGGAGGGGATGTGTCTGGGCAAGGCTGAGCTCGGGGGAAGGACCCTCAGCTCTCCCCTGGCAGTGCTGCTTCCCCTGGGCACACAGAGAGCTGCAGGACACCCTCCTCTTTCTGAAAGGGGCCGGGGTCAGTGGCTCTGGAGATGCTGACCTTGAGTGTAGGGAAGCTCCTGCTGGCAACCAGGATGCCAGGGGCTTGATCTCAGCCCCTCAGACTCACTAATTTATTGCCAGCCCATGACTAATTGGGTACATTGAACACTGACTTCCCTGAGCTACAGTCCTCTAGAACACATCTGACATAGATTTGATTGCTTGTTTGGCCTCTTTGTAATTAAAGAATGCATCTGGGTTTTGAGTCAAGCCTTCTCCAAATGCTTGAATTTGTTCCTGTGGGGTAGAACAAATCCCCAGAACAGCCCCAGTTGCCAAAGAGCCAGGAGCTCTCCTTGTTTGCAGCCAATAAACAAAGAGCCCAAGAGACAAATGAAGCCTTATGAGGGATGCCTTGGGCTCCTTGCTGTCCCCTCAGGGCAGTCAGGAGGATCTATGGTCATCCACAGCTCCTACACAGGAAGTGGTGTGGCAGGGAGGAGCTCCCACAGCAGCAGGGCACTGTGTGTCTGGGTCAGGCCACACTCACAGCAGGCTTCTGTAGGGGAATGTTTCTGTTATCCCTCGAGGAGATTTAAACACATGTTTGTGCTTAAGTTAATAATTAAGAAAAACCAAACGAAGATGTAATTCATGAACTGCCACATGGAGTTCTACATGGGGTCTGCAAAGATGAGTCAGAAGCAGGTTCCTTATATCCACTTGCATCAGCAGCAGTGCTGTGAGGGGTTGCGTGGGGCACCTGAGCCCAGCCATGTAGCCATCCCTCAGTCCGTGACTCCTGCCCAAAGGTGCCTCCTCAGCACTCCCATTCCATGATGGCTAAAGGACAAACAGGGACACTTCACTCCCTTACAGGGGTCCTTCTGTCTCTGGTATCCCCACTTCCACCCACTTGAACTCCTTCTGAGGTTGAACCTTCTTGCCTTCCATGACAGATCTCTCCTTGGTCACAAATTAGCACTGCTGAGCAGTGACAATCTGAATTTCCAATTCCCTGCAGATGCTGAGGCTGGACATGGGAAATGGGGTTGTGCTCATGAAGCTTAGTCTATCTCACATACTGTTTTCTAGTGGTGCTTGAATATTCTCAGGCTTGAGGAACCTCTGCCATCCATGATGTAATGTTTCATATCCACTCCCAACATCAGTTTATACAGACAGGGTCTTAAATCATAGAATCATAGAATCCTGGAATGTTAGGGCTTAGAAGGGATCCCTAGAGATCATCTAGTCCAATGCCTCTGCCAAAGCAGGATCACCCAGGGCAGGTCACAGAGGAATTGCATCCATGTAGAACACTTTAGTTTCCAGAGAAGGAGACTCTACAATCTTTCAGGGAAGCCTGTTCCAGACTCTGTCACCCTCACAGTAAAGAAATTTCTCCTTATGCTGAAGTGGAACTCCCTATATTCTAGCTTATAGCCATTACTGCTTGTCCTATCACTGGGCATTAAGGAACGGAGACTGGCCCCTTTCACTTGACACCCACCCCTCAGATATTTATAGACATCAATAAGAACCCATCTGAGCCTCCAGACTAAAGTCTGAGTTCTCAAGACTAAAAAGACCCAGTTGTCTCAGCATTTCTTCATCGGAGAGATGATCAACTGCCTTAATCATCCTCATGGCCTCCATTGGACTCCCTCAGTAGATCTCTGTATCCTTGAATTGGGGATCCCAAAACTGGATACAGAATTCGAGGTGTGGTGTCACCAGGGCTGAGTTCAGGGTGAGGAGAACCTTCCCAGAACTGCTGGATATCTGTGGTCCTCCAAGTGACAACATTCTGTCAGGTAGAGATAGGACAGGGATTCTATGCATCAGGGGCTCTGGCTGCCACCTGGATTTCATCCATGGGAGGCAGGGGGTGACTCCAAGCATCTCTCTCTTTCTGTCTCTCACAGTCTCTGATGGACCTGCTCAGCTCCCCTCTGAGCTCCATTACTATGAGGAGGAGCTCCTCTACCTGGGCACACCTCCCACAGGCATGCTCACCACTGCCATCCCATGAGAAAGCTCCTTGTCCTTATCTTGACCCAGAAGATTCCAGCATATTTTTCTCCCCCTCTCCTGCTGATGGAGGGTGAGTGTTGGAAAAATAATCAAAGGCTTGGTGGGCATGTGGCAGCCGATCAACGTCTATCCACCACAGACAGAGGAAAGAGAGCAAGCATAGAAAAGTAGGGGTGTTATGGCTGGAAGTCCCAGAGCTGTCCTGTCCCCCTTCCCCCATGTGCTGTAAATGAGTGGTGGTGCAGAGATCCCTAAACAGTCCAGTGCCTTGTGTGCTGTAGAAGAGAAGGAGGAGCTTTGGTGTGGCTGGAGGGCAGGGGCATCCAGGCCCACAGGCTTCTTGATGCATGACCTGCATGGAGGGGAAGCATCCGTGTGAGGCTCCACATCCTGGTTCTGCATGAGATCAACCCAAGGAATGAATTTCATGGACGACATGGATGTGGGGGATTCTCCTTTAGTACCCAGAATGGAGCCATTAGCTCTGGGTGCTGACTCCTGTCCCCACCCATCCTGCTGAGCAAGAGGGAAGGTTGGAGGCTCCCACCACCTCCCTCCCTTCACACATCTGGCTGATCTAGGCCTGTCAACTGAGCACAGGGGAGCTGGGATATTCATGTGGTGGGGCTTCAGAGCCCAGGCCATGCTTAGCAGCTCCACATGAGAGTTTGTTGATTCTGTCAAGCCCATTTGGGCTGTTTTTCCTGCACTCATGTTATGGGGACACGGCTTTGCCCCCATGGAAATAAACCATTCACCGTTTGCGAGGCTACCTTGTTGTGCTTTCTACAAACTCATTTCCCACCTGGGCTCTCATAGAGTGTCCTCAACATTTCTCCAGTGCCTTCTCAACATCTTGCTGGTGTATTGCTGAGAGGCAGATTTCCAATTAAAACATAGAAAAGATTATCGACTGGGATTTTCTAAGAGGTTCTGCCTCTGCTAAACAACAAGAGGTTCCTATGAGCAAGATCAAGAGATTCCGTCTGCTAAACATCAAGAGATTCCTCCAAGAAGCATCAAAAGGTACATCTGCAAAACATCAAGAGACTCTCTTTAAACACAAATCCCAACCTTCACACAATACACTTAGCTTTTGAATCCTGTCCAATTTCTTTACTGCCAATTGATGGGGTCAATAGAAGGACACAGACACCAATAGATAGAACAGGCTTATTACAGTGTCTCTTTCAGAGTAATACAAAAACAAGGTAACACATTTAGACAACAAGATAAGTTTCTTATTCTCACATTTAAGCACCAGAGGAAACAAGCCAGGTAATGCATCTAATCACTACCACACAAATTCCATCAATAGTGATCAAGAACGTTGCCTCACCATTTGTCTTTCATACTTTACCATCATCCAGATCCACAGTCACTGGGGAGCCCCAGTTGCAGCGAGCACTTGCAGAGACAACAAGGGCTCTTGAAAGGCAAAGGTGACTACTTGACAATCCTGACATCTAGAAACCTCATAGTAGCTGGAGAGGGGTCAGCATGGCCCAGGGAAGCCAGTCCTGCTCTGAGGGTACTGTCCTGGAGAGCGGGGTCCACACAATGTAGGCGCCTGCGGAATAATGACTGGAGGTACCTTAAAAATTAAAATTATATAAAAGGTGCAGCATTGCTCACAGAATAAGGAAAGGTATAACAGCAGAGAAACTTCCAGGGTAGAGTGCAACTGGTATGCAAGGAATCCATTTCACAGCAGTTCCCTAAGCAACACTGCTTGCAAGGAGCACGGGGGATGGAGCCCATTTAACTGTAGTTTTAATAAAACTGCAGTTCAACACACTGACACACACGTGTCATCAGTTCTCTGTTGTCAATGCTGGAGCTGCAGCCAGACTAGCTTGCAGGAGTTCAGAAAGAAAGCCAGATAAGGTGCCTTTCACAGCGATGTGTGTGTGGGTGGTTACACTAAACAGCAAAGCTACATTCTCATTAGAGAGAATGGAAAGTATATCCCGCTCATTCTCAAGAATTATTTTCTTCCAACAATGACCATTAGAATTTAAGAAGAAAATTGTCCTGTAAAATCACATTCTGAAGGTGAATTACCTCTTCATAATCCAGCCAAATTCCATGGCTGTCAGTGGGAGTTCTTATCTAAGTTCTTCCTACAAATTATGTGATTTGGGTTTTGTTTTAATGAACAAAGGACAAAGCTTTTTGCTATGTTGGAAATTGGTATTAAGATATGCTGTTGTTCTAGTCAGCTCCTCCTGGCTCTCTCCAATCCACTTAATATCAGCATACTTAGTAACACAGTTGTGCCAACACCATTTGTAAAAGGCATATTTTAAGGAATATAAAAATGCATGCATAACACTTGATTAGGGACAGCTATTAGTCTGTCATTTCTTCTAGGTGGATTACAGCTTTGAAAGCGTCAATTAATAAATGGTTACCCCTGCACCAGGCAATCCAAGATTTCATGAACAGACCACTGGAGGAGACAAGGATGTGAGAAGAAAGTTCTTTTTTTTCTTTTCCTTTCAATTTCTGTTTTCCATTAAAAATTTAATGCTATGTCTTATGATTCATCAAAAGACATTCTCTAGCAGCAGCTACTCTTTAGCATTGATGTAAGTTCACGGCTTTTGTAACCTTTACTAAATAAACATAAAGCAGTGTTGCCTTCTTTGTGGCTGCCTTTACTCTGTGCTTCCACTTCAACTCAGACCATGCATAAAGCCTGTTTTACAGCAGTGAACTGACATCAACATTTATCTGATGCAGACAGAAAATACTGTATGTAAACAAATATTTTGTGCTCCCTGATGTATATCTGCACCTTTTTTTTTTTTTTCTTTTGGCATATGGATCCTTTTCAAAGACCTCTGCTTTTCCATTCAAAAGTTTCATATGTGGGTTTGCCTTTAAGTTTCTAAATGGTGCAGGGATTAAGGCTGAGACAGGCTGGGCTGACTGAAATGTTACAACTATGTACTACCACAGCACACCTGGGTGCATGGAATAAATTTCTATGATTTGGACAAATACTTGTCATGGTTTAACCACAGCTGGCAACTAAGCACCATGCAGTCACTCACTTACTTCCCCACCATCACCTCACCAGTGGGATGGAAAGGAGAACTGAAAAAAAGTAGAACTCTTGGGTTGAGATAAGAACAGTTAAATAACTGAAATAAAATGAAATATAATAACTATATAATGAAAAGGAAGATAACAAAAAGAGAGAGGAAAAAAAAATGCAAGAAAGATGTACAATTCAATTGCTCACCACTCTCTGACTGATGCCCAGACAGTGATCTGCCCCTCCCAGCCAATTCCTAAAGTAAGGAATATCCCTTTGGCTAGTTTGGGTCAGCTGTCCTGGCCATGCTCTGCCTCAGCTTCTTGTGCACCTCTTTGCTGGCAGAGCATGGGAGACTGCTTAGGATAAGCACTACTTAGCAACAGCTAAAACATTAGTGTGTTACCAACGTTATAATAAATCCAGAACACAGCACTGTACCAGCTATTAGGAAAAACATTATCCCAGCTGAAACCAGGACGATATTTTTGTTCTTGTGTGTTCTATCTTAACATAAATTTTAATTGTACAGTGGTTTTGGTTTGGCCATCTGCCATCACAGCACAGCACAATTACGGAGAGAAATCAGTTCAAGAATCAAAGACACCATTTCCTCCAAAGCTAGTGGTAAGAAACAGCACCATAAATCTTCATCGGGGATATCAGGGTTAGACATCTTAGTTATTACTGCTGGTAATATTTATGTAGTTTTTGACACTATTCTCTAACATTAAAATAATTCCTACTAGGAATAAATCTGAGTATTCAAATTTCTAGCTTCTAACACGAATTCAAATGTACTAATTCAAAATACTGATGCAGCGAAAAACTCATAACCAAAGTTATTCAGCAGGCATTCTTTACTTTGCGGCGTCGGACGCACAGGGAATCACTCCTCCAAATGTGCATCCTGATACAAGCTGGGTACACAGTTTATATGCAGGCTAAACATACAGATTCATTATAATTCTTAGAAAGGGCAGTCTTATGCTAATGGGTTCCCGGAATTCATTTACATAGTCCGAGCATGCGTAATAAAATTAGGGTTAGGGTCTTTTCTCCCCTCACTGGCATTTACTTCATCTTCTTCATCACCGTGTTCTTTTAGTGACCTAAAGCCTAAAATCCTTATTTTTGCCAGTTCTTGTCTGTTCAGCATGCTCGGGTGCCTCAAGATGTCCTGTTGTCCTGTTCCTGGAGATAATCACTATGTACAAGGTTATGAATTTCACAGTATGTTCCTACTGTACAACTACCCATCTATTGTTGTTGCTCGTTCAAAGATTAGTGAAACTCCACCAGACATCCTGTCTCCTGCCTTCAATAATAATTCATGTAAAATAACAAATGTTAGTTCCATTTATTTATTGAAGCCACATGCTAGCTAATTATCTCATCCTAAGAAATCTGCAAATTAATGCTTCATCAAAGTACAGAAAGGAAAAGGATATACACGCCAAACAGACAAAAAATTGCCAGTTTGTGAGATTGTTTACGAGGACCATGATACTTGGTCTTCTTGTCACAATCCTTAGACACTGAGATCATTTGAACACATCGGAACCTCAACTACTTAATTACTTTTATTATTAGCTTGGAAAGTATCAATTGCAATGCCATAAATTGCTAAAAAGCAAGTGACATTCCCCCAACCACCACAAATGTGTTTTTTTAGGAGACCAATTCATTAGCTATAGATGGTTGAAGCAACAACACTTCAAAAAAAAAAATTGTTAACCAGTTCAAAGGGTTTACTACAGTGATTTGAATGAGTTAATTAAAAAATAAGAACTGTTAGTTAAACAATGTAAGCAATTTTCTGAGAACAGACTCTCAACTCCAAATATTTTAATGTTTGCTTTGTATAAATCTGTACTCTGAGGTGAAATGTGTAAGTGCATTTGAAAAGAAGCAGTCATCTCAGTCATACTCTGCATTTACTGATAGTATTTTGAAATTTTCAAGTTCAGAAATGAAAGTCGTATTTCTGCTACAACTCCAAGAACAAGTAATTAAGTACAAATGAATTACTTCTTTTCCTTACTCTTTTTGATACTGGAGAAAATAACAAATATGAATGAAGTACAAGTGCTGTTGACTTGAGACTAATAACATTTCCTAGGGAACAGTTATCCAATTCAGAGTAACAGTTCAGAGCTGGGAAGAATTAAAATAAGCAGAAGGTAAAACAAATGCAAACAAAATGAAACACAGCAAATGTGCTTCCCTTAAAAAAAAAAAAAAACAACAAAAAAAACCCCAAACCAAACAAAACCAAAACAAAAAAAACACCAAAAAATCACAAACAAACAGTGTGGTCCATGAGAGTATTGGTCACCCCCTGGAATCCAGTTGTTCCTTCAGTTGTTACTAGCTTACTCAGCATGTTTTCCCCTTTAACAAGTGCCATCCTCAGACAGAATCCCATATCACCAAATTTCTTGTTTTTATAAACCTTCGAAAACACATATAATAATATATATGGCACAAAGAGCTGATAGCAATGAAAGATTCAGTAACCTCAGTAGCAAAGTGCAAAAAGAAATAGGCTGTTCAAAGCTAGTAAAAGTTACAGGATAGGGTGTTTTATCGTGTCACTAAATTTTCATCATTTTAAAGTGCTTTATAAGTTTGAGTGAATTTTCTTCCACAATTGCAGTATTTCCAAAGTGTACTAGTGTTAACTGTAGCAATTTGTCCTTTATTCTGTGTTGCAAGTAATAAATATGAAAACTTTAAAATGTATGTACTTCCTCCTATTTGATGCAAGTCAAAAATGTACCAAAAATGCCTCAGGAGTACGTGTGTACAAAACAGAATCAAATCTTATTTCTGTTTTAAAATGATGTATTTACACAACAGACTTCTTGGGGGTCTTTGCTTAACTGAGTAGTATATCAACAGAGTTTGTTGAAATTTCTCTGTTTGATGGACTTGATGGTTTGTCTTTCTGTTCTATGATTTTATACTTCCAAAATCAAATAAAATACTAAGGTATAGTAAACTTAATGTTTCTTAAATTATCATAAGCTTTGAAAAATTACCAAAAAATGTAAATTCTTTAAAAAAACCTATCAGGCTTTGGAATTAACTAGGTTTTGACCCAGGAAAATTGAGGAGGAGGCAAAGGCAAGCTTGCTACATTTCTATGAGCCAAGACTTGTCCGTTTCTGTACATCTGAGAAGAGATCAGAAAAGCCTATGGACCATTCTTATTTTTCCTGTGAAGTAGCCATAGTCCTCAAGGAGGTAAGCTTCTATCAAGTCTTTTTATAACACACTTCATCTCTTCCAATTATTACCACAACCAAAAGCACTCTGAAAAAAATACTGTATGTATCAATAGCAAGAAAATTGTCAGGAGAGGAATTAGCAAAATCTCAATCCTAGTTGCCATGGCTGATTTCTTAATGGGTATCCACACCACTTCTTGGACTGTACTTTTAGTTGAGATATAGCTCACTTAGCTTGACCTACATAAGACTGCAGGACCTATGTCAGGCATGGTCATAAAGTCAACAATTCCTTTTAAAAAAAGAAAATGCATCTTTTCCATAACACAGACAGTATTTGTTATAATGAAACACTAACGCATCTCCTTTCTCTAGTTAATGGCCATTTCTTTAGCCACGCAATAATGAACCTCTTTCCTCTGAAAAGACACACATCTTAGATAATGTATTTTCTTAAAAACCATAACAAAACAATAGAGATACATAATTTGCTATGAATGGAGCAGTATTTTGAGTTAGCCATCAAAGAAATAGTAGTCAGCCATGACATCCCCAAATATACATTTCTCTAGAGGCTGAGTGAGTTTGGATTTAACGGTTTATTTAAAGTTCCACTTTGGAATCTAAATTTTAGTCCCATTTTAGATTTTGGTGTGATTCCTTCAAAAGAAAAGGGACAGGAAAATACTAGACGCCAGTGGAGAGCTACAAAACATGAAGGGCAAAACTGGGGTGAGCTGCTTCAATGCTGTTTAATGTCACCAACAGGTTTGCGCAGCTGTCCAATCCTTGTATTGCCAGCATCTCACTATGGCTTATTTGTTCACATTGAAGACTTTCATATTTGTTGCTAAACACACCCACATTCAAAGTTTTCCTTTCACTGCCAGAAAAGGAGAACTATATTGAAATACTTTCTTTAGCAGAGTATGATATTCCACTAAGAAGAAATTGGGTCATGTACTTGAAGCATGATTTA
This sequence comes from Actenoides lindsayi, assembly GCA_025331215.1. Taxonomy (NCBI): domain Eukaryota; kingdom Metazoa; phylum Chordata; class Aves; order Coraciiformes; family Alcedinidae; genus Actenoides; species Actenoides lindsayi. The sequence continues at coordinate 24,295 of WTSP01017050.1, forward strand.
TTCAGATGGCTTGCTGCACTCCAAATGGAGCTCATTTTCTGCCCTACTCAGCAGAAAATGCGTACAAGGTTCTGCAGAGGGAAAACCACAGAATGTCACCAAGGCATTTTCAGCGAATGTCTGTGTTATTTAGCAGGAGACACTTTGAGGCCACAAGAAGGTTTTTGCAAAATGCTTAATTCCCTTTTGTAGCATGTTTCTGAAGGATAAAGGTGTTGAGGTTAGGTTTTCATTTTCTTTTTCCCAGACTCTCGAATCTCATTTACCAGAAGCTGAAAGTCATCTTAGTGGAAAACATTTTTGAATTTTCCAGAGTTAACCCACCTTTCAAATACAGCAATGATGAGACACACATCAGCCAAAAGCTGAAACACTGCAGCATTCTAGGACAGAAATCCAGCTACATAATATCTGAAGTTTGCTGACATATGAACGCTTATGCCCATTCCCTCTGTTGGTATTGGACCCATTCACAAGATGACAGGCTAATTTTATCTGAGTAGAAGGGAAGGATTTTTACAGAATGTAGAATTTGACATCTCTTATTGAAAATTATCTTCTCAAGGGCAATTTATGCCAGCCAAATCAAGTACTTCACAACAAAAAAGAAATCATGCTGACAGAGACAGGAAATACTTCTATTTTTCTGGGAAAAAAAATGTTTCTTTCACCTAAAGGTTTCATTAAATAAGACACAAAGTGATTTCTTAACACTCTAGGACAGCTAGGGGTTTTGAAAATTAAGCTTTGTGGTTTTTCATTCAGTCTCTTGGTCTCGCCATAGAACA
>WTSP01017051.1:0-29653 GCA_025331215.1 Actenoides lindsayi
GACCTCATTAATGTCTATAAATATGTTAAGGGCGAGTGTAAGGAGGATGGAGCCAGACTCTTCTCAATGTCATCCAAAGTTAGGAAAAGAGGCAATGGAAGTAAGTTGGAGCACAAGAGGTTTAGGGTAAACACAAGGAAAAACTTTTTCACAATGAGGGTGACAGAGCACTGGAACGGGCTGCCCAGGGGGGTTGTGGAGTCTCCTTCTCTGGAGACTTTCAAAACCTGCCTGGACACGTTCCTGTGTGACTTGGTCTAGGTGATCCTGCTCTGGCAGGGGGGGGTTGGACTAGATGATCTTTCTAGGTCCCTTCCAACCCCCCACATTCTATGATTCTTTGATTCTATGAAATGAGGGCTAGGGAATACACTAACTATGAACAAACTTTCCAATGGGAGATGAAGCAAGAAGCCTTCATCAGTCCACAAATGAACCTGCCATTGTACCCACAGAGCCGCTGGCACTACCACATATACTGCTGCTGTACTACTACTGTACTACTGTTTTTTCAGTAAGGTACACAATGGCATTAGGTATTTTGGTTGGCTTAAAGCAGCCTAAAAAACATGGTCTTTTTACAAAACCATCTGTGGGTTTGTAAAATGATAAGTGGGAAAGCCCATGAGACTTCAAGCAATCTCTCCAACTGTGTCTCCAGTAGAGGCCTCACCTTTCCTTCTTTAAACTCTTGCGCTGTACAGTTACAGTCCAAATTACAGCAGTTAATGACAGCTACAACACAGAACATGGGGCTACTCAGATACAAAGCTGAAGGATTTGTTTTTTTTCTGCCATTACCTTCATCATCTGCCATGTTTTAGGTTGACAAGTACTTCAAACTGCATAGCATTTTGTTTTACTAGCAGTTCACACGTGCAAAGTAAGTGAGATGTGGATTGTGTTTCAAGTTTTAAAATACTATAATGGGGTGATATTTCATACACTCATGATGTAGAAAACAGCAGGACAGGTATGTAGCCAGCATACTTCTTTTGTGAGAGGATATGTTCATGCTGCTGAGCTAATTCACTTTAGTTTGTTTTTTGTCAGTCACAATGATGTTGTTTGTTTCTCTCCAGGTCTGATCGTGGACATGGCTGGAGATTACAGAGCAGGCTTTTACATGGCAGGAGCCACTCTTGTCCTGTCAGTTGTATTTTTAGTCACTTTAGATCAGTTCCAACAGAAAAAAGAAAGAGGAAGCCAGAATAATACTAAACCAGAGAAATCAACATTAACCTACCCTTCGCTCCATCTTCTGAAACTTCAAAACAGAAGATATCGAGAACAAGATGTAGTGGTGTGACTACGCTGGACATATTACAGCATACCAGGACATATGAAACTGTTTTATTTTCTCCATACTCAATATTAGGAGAATTTATAAAATGATGGAAGTTTTGAACAGGAATGTTTGAAACTGAGGAAGAAAATAATTCATTTGCAAACAAATCACACCAGTAATCATTGTTATATTGATTTGATGTTGAAGTTTCATTTTGATTATCTAAGTCTTCAACACACAGAGACATAATAAGCAAACTAGGGAAAGTATGGTCTAAATGAAATTACCATGAGGTGTCTGTGTATGCAGCAGATAGAAACCCTCTCCCCAAATACAGACTGCAGCCATCACTATCAAGTAGAAAGAGGCATAAGGTCACAGATTTTAGCTTAGGGAAATAGTGTTCGGTATTTCTAGTAGGCAAGTTGTATGTGAAAGCGAGAGTACATGAATATAATAAATGAACTGGATAAACAGGAAAAGTTATGTGAATAGTAGATTTTAGTACAAAGAAATTCAGGCTTAATATCAGAATTAAAAAGCAAAATACACACACTTAAAATGGAGAAGGGTTGATGAATAACAAAGGAAGACCTAAGGCTACAGTGGACTTCAAACCAAGTAAGAATCCCAAATGCAACCCTCCATTAAAAATAGTAAATACCTTTCTGTGCTACATTAAGATACAGGAGATACAGAGACATGGCCGATTCTGTGTGGCCAACTATCCACTGGACAGCTCTACATGGAGAGGACTCTACGTGGGTCTCTCACGATAGGCAGAGCACGGACAGCCCATGAGCTTGCTCCTGGTGTACATTTGAGTTTGGCTTTTTTTAATCTCTCTTGTGTGGTTTGGGTTTTTTGGTGTGTGTGTGTGTATATGTTTATTTTGTTAGTGTGGTTGGGTTTTTTTTTTTGTTGTTTTTTTTTGCTTTGTTTGGTTTTGGTTGTTGCTGTTGTTTGTTTGTTTGTTTGCTTTTGTTTTGGTTCAGTATTTTTTTGTATTTTCATAATAATTTATGAGGGAACACCTGACATACGCAATTAAACTCTTTCAAAACTATTGGCCCTTAGGTCTTAAATACCAGCTCTTCATCAATTTTCAGCATAGGAAACGCTGTGTTTAGTGCATATTACTTCATCTCCCATTTCCCTTATCACTTATTTATAGGATTTATTTTTTTTTCTTAGACATGGTTGTCTCAGATTTGCAATATAAGAAAATAAATAACCCAGACCCACAGCTGGTATAATGCAAAATATCTCACTAATGGTAGTGTGGCTGTTCCAATTAATACTAATTGAGACCTACTGATTTTCTAATTGTTATAGAGTCCTGAGAGATTAAATCCAAAAATCTATATAGTCTGAGGCTACCGTTTCAGTGTTTTCTCTCCATTTAATATATTGAAGTATCATAGTGAGTTTATTTGCAGATCATCTCAACTGTAAATAAGTAAAGGTTTCCCAGAGGACCTATTTGCACAGTATTTCAATTGCGAAACACATTAACTGGTCTATCAATAATGTACTGTCTCATCTAAAAAAGAAAAAAAGATCCAGTATCAAACATTTGCCTTATTTTATAATAATCTGGATTCTTATAACACAATAACAAATGATGGGTTTTTTTTTTTTCCTCCAGAATGATATTTTTAGCTGGTGGAAAACTATAAACTCACCCCAAAAGATTTAGGAAAAACATGCTTCTCTCAAAAATAAATATATTAATATAATTATTGAAGTTTGAAGCTTGAATAATTGCAAGAGAATAAAGCAAGGACAGGATTTGTTTTTTCCTGGCATCAGAGATAATTTTGCTGATTTTTGAGAAAACATACCTTCAGAAACATAACAAGGAAAGAATACTCAAGGGATAGTTGCCTGTTCTTTGACACTTCTGGATCACATTTCAGGTGACAGATTTAATTGAGAATCACCTTTTAAGTGTGACAAGTTCCATGATATTAAAATTTCACATTTGGAATCATTATGGCCTCTGGATTCTCCATTTTTCTGAACTTGTAATATACTTAAGATTATGTGATGAAAAATAACTACATCTGTTAAGTCTTTAAAATATATACATCATATATGAGCAATATATAGCTGACAAAATTCTTGGAAATCCTGCTTCTTCCTACTTTTGAATTTCTCATAAATATGTCTAAAATGGACAACCCGGCTTTTATTTTTATTTTTTTAATTTGTCAACAAGTAAATGTCAGACTCCAGACAACTGGGCTAATATTTATGCACATTTTCCAACCATTTAGAAGTTGATATCTCAAAGTATTTCCATGATTTTGATATAAAGGTCAAGACTAGATTAACATAACGCTTCACTCATCAAAAATCTAAAAGTGATGTTCATATCTTGCTTATTTCTCCCCTAATTAACACATAAGGTAATTAATTTAATTTTTAAAGTTTTGACGAAATTTTAGAAGCAAATTAATTTGTTGCATTAGTGACTAGTTGCATTAGAAGAAAAAAAGGGTATACCCCTAGTAAAGAAACAATCATATTTGAAATGTAGGTGGTATACTTTTTTTTTTTTTCACTGAAATTATTTCTTTCAAATGAGGTCCACCTCTATTTTCAAACCAGAAAACATAATTTCCTAATAAGAATATTCTGCATTTAGTTACAATCAGTGTGCATCCATGAATACCTGCTGTCAACTTGGATATTTTAAGATATGTTGCCTAGCTTCCAGCTGCCACTCCAGAGGTGCCTGGTTCTGTCAGTAGACATCCACTATGTGAGTGATGAGACAATGGAACAAGTTGCCCAGGGAAGGTGTGGGTGCTCTATCACTGGATATATTCAAGGCCAGGTTAGGCTGGGCTTTGAGCAAGCTGCTCCAGTGGGAGGTGTTCCTGCCCTTGACAGGAGGATTGGAAACTAAGTGATCTTTAAGGTTGCTTCCAACCCAAACCATTCCATGATTCTATGACTCTATATGACCTCTGCTGATCTCGTACCTATACCTCAGGTATCTTAAAGTGTCTGCAGTGGTTCTTTGTTTGAGCCACGGTATCAAGCTTCTCCCATCAGAGAGTATGAATTCAATGTAAGCTACCTCTCAGTGCAACACAATGTACATTCACATAAATAATTGGTAGAATCCTTTGCCTTTCACTTCTCTTTATTTAAATTCACCAGATGAGAACTTATGACAGTTTCTCCATTATAGCTACTACCTTTTATGTTATGTCTGAATTGTGATTTCTGTTATTGTATCTTTATGGAGATATTATCCCAGATTCCTAAAAGGTCTTTTGGACAATGATTAAGTAGTTCTGGTAATCCAAGTTTAAGTGAATAATAATGAATATGCAATTACAAATAATAAAACATCAGTGATTTTTAATATTGCATTTTTCAGTACCTTTCTTACACAACATTCATGCTTCACAATTTTTTGCGAAGTTGTGGAGCTACTGTCCCACAGTGAACTAATATTTTGATCACATGATCTACAATGATGTTGAGGTATCTGCCCAAGCAATAAGCTATAGCTTTAAAGACACACACAGTTCAGATGATTTTTTTCTCATGTACCCAATTCTGCCTTCCAGGCTGGTCCAGCAGTAGACTGTTTTTACAATCTTTTCCAGGTTTTGAGGGAGATTTTTTATTCTGGGGTTTGTTGTTTACTTTTTCCCCAATCTTAATTTTCTGTCTTAATCAATTTCTAATCTATGCCAGTATTTTAATTTCCATTATATGACTAGCAAATTTTTTCATTGACCTCAATAACCATGAAATTCATATTCTGTTCAGTAGTGTCTAATTCTACAAGAAGCTCCATTAACTTACATGAGATCAGCTGCAAAGAAAATTTATTATTCAAAATATGTAAGGGTAACAAAATCTGTCTTTAAAGATATGCCAGAACCACACTTGTGGTTGGTTTATTGTAGCACAGCAGATTAACTGTTTCAAATGCTTAACTTCTAGCCTTTCCACCATATTTATCTAGTTTTAGGAGTTTTTTGGGGAGACCAAATTGTGAGAGAAAAGTCAAAAATTTATTATTCAATCTGTGATGATCCTCTTTTGACAAGCCATTAAAAAGAAATTAATTTAAAAAATTATGTCTGTAGAACGTGTATCCCAGGTTTGTGAAGGATTCCCATTTCACAAAGGATGGTGCCCACACACACACAGCTAATAGGCAAAAAACGGTTTTATCCAAGCCCTCAGACACACAACTAATAAGCAAAAACAATGTTATTCAAGCAAACCCAACTAGCTACCTAACATCCCCATATACATACCAACCCCATGGTGCCAGACAAACCGCTGAGTGGGAGGAGGGCATGTAGCAGCGGTGCTGGGGAAGAGGAGTCAGTAGGTCCTAATGCCTTCTGCAAGGCGTCCCCTGGATCAAGATGTGTGTCAGGTCAACCTTCCAAAAATTAATCTCCCCCTCCTTGCCACACTTACAGCTCTCCTGGCAGGGGTGTGGAGACTGCCCTGGCATAGGTGCACACATGGCCAGCACATGCACAGAGTCTGAGCAGTATTTTTCCACCCACAGTGGCTAACAGCGGTCATCCTCCCTGTTGCATGTGCGTGGGGGTCTTGGGGAAGCTCTGGTGGTCATTACTTCATCAATCCTCAGATCCTTTATCCTGTCCTTGAGATGTCCTTTCATTGTTTGGTTCCTGATACCGCTCGCCAGACAACAAGGAGCTGGCTAAGACTGGCTGACTGCCTGATTCCCCCGTGCACCTGCACATTGCAGATGTGGAAGCGAACAGTGTGCTCTCCAGCGCAGTGCAACAACAGTTAGTGGCGTGCCGGAGGGCTGCAACAACAGATCAACATGTTCCAGTATGGATACACAGTGGAAAGTTCATACAGAAAGAACAGGTATAACTTCCCATATAACTCCAGCAGGTACTGTCTATACAGTATTAGGCTCAATAAAAATTGTTGCTAAACATTACCAATGAGCTTTTTGCTTACAGTGCTCAGCATACTTACTGACAAAACTAATGTAGTTCTTCAGTAACAAAGAGAGATCTAAAGGAACTGAAATGCTTAAAAGTCCAGGTAAACCTTAAATGTCTTCCTTTATGGAAAGTTAAAAGTGCATTTGTAACTGGTGTACCACAAAAGTATTTTGATTACTTGCAAGTACTAGAACAAAATACAGTATAATGAGAGTCAAAAATTGAATTGTTTTTCCTTCTGCAAATTAATATCTTTCAAATGCTGACAAGGATTCATTTTTTTACCTTGTCTTCTTTTGTTCAGACATGCAGAAATCAGGAGTAGAAACTATATAAAAGTGTATTGTCTGATCTCTCTACCACTGCTCCAAATGAAAAAAAAAAAATCTGGGTCCAGAGTTAAATCCCACTTTCTGGCACCTAACTGAACTTAGGAGAGCTAAGAAGAGATGCCATAGCACACAGATGTGCTGTTACATATTTTAAATGTCAGTCTTTTTGGTAACACTCATCTGTATTCTTTTGTCTTTTCCACAGTCATCAGACATATTGCCATCTGAACAAAAAGACACAAGATTAGACAAAAATAACACATTGCTAAGTGACCTTTTTGCAGTGGCCACTTTTTTTCAGGAACTAAGTGAACAATTTCGATCATCACCTCTAGTAACCAAACAAATAAGTCCAGATTCAGACTGCTTAAATTCTATTTACATACTTATATTCATACAGTTAATTTTTCTCTCTGGGGAAGTAATTTGTCTCTCTGATGATGTGCATCCATACAGTTCATCTGGAGTAAATACTGCAGTGAGCTGTTCTTTAGACCATGTCAGACTTTTCCTTAAAGAAAATTATTGTTTCTCTACTAAAAGATGCTTATAATGAGCAGGGAGCTGCCCTTGAGCCAGTCAAATAGTAGACTTGTAGATGGGGAGCTTTAAGTGAAACACAAGCAGTGTGAACTTGACTACTACTGTGGCCACAAGGACAAGATCCATTAAGTATAACAATATTAAACAAGAAAAGGTCTTCTGTGGTTACCTAAATGAAACTTCATTCAAAATATGGTATTGATTCGTCCCACAAAAGTGAAGCATATGACAATTTTTTTTATTCCCCTCTGAAGTGGCAAGACTTAATTAAATACTTCTACAGGATCAAAGAAACTGAAGCTTATAAACAATAAACAAACAAAATAAGTAAGTGATTTTGCTGCTTACAACGTTTTGGTTAGAAATTTGAGATAAGCATGAAATCATCCACAAGTCCAGGTGCCACCCTAAAACTGAGGAAAGGTGTAATTTTTCCTTCTCTCTGGTAACACATCAACAAATTCGATTTTCAATGTGTATTCACTTTTCATCAGCACCTTTGCTTTCTAAACCTGCCCCTTCCTTTCCTCATTTTCATGGGTATATCACATCATTGCCCAACTATATCTGACTGAAATGTAAAGAAATAAAAAGTATTCTTTCTTAGCACTTGTAAAAGCAGGTAATAGCCATGGATGTCAGGCAGATCTCTGGTAGGCAGTGGAATACAGATCCCTCAGGCAGTTGTGACAACAGTAGCACCAGAATGTAAATACACATTAGACATGCTAATCTGCATGGTACTCTTCACAAAAAGTCATTGTCTGTCTAACCCACTTTTTCACAGATCAGAGGATCTTTCCCTAGTATTTTCTTCATTAAGAAGCTAACTTCTGTAAACTTCTAATAAATTTTGCAGAAAGCATTTAAGGTTTATAAAGTCTTAAGATAACATACAGCAATTTACAGCTTTCAATGTGAAGTGATTAATAGCATGTGGAAATGTGAATTACTGTTTTCATCTAGTGTCTTGATTATATATATACATATTTTTGATATTAAAATTTGATCATATGCTATCCAGCTTTTCAAATGTTTCCTTTCAGAGGAATGGTGCAATTCATACAAAAAAAATTTCAGTACTGACTGATTGATATCTGTGTACTCCCCTAACAATCAAACCCAAGGACTCAGGTCTCCCTTTTTAAGAAAACCCTGGATTTTCATTTGTTTGGGGGAAGAGCAAAATGCGGGCTTTCTTTGTACCTTTTACAATAACTTCCACAACTCTTTAAATAGTACAGCTATTCTTCTCATTTATTCAAGCAGAAAAGCTTTTATCTAAGAAAATGTGTGTACTGGACAAGAATGGAAGGACTAAAGGTGTAAGCTACAGGAGGAGTCTTTCTTCCTTTGCATTGAAGCTTCATGTTTCACCACTGCTCAGTTCCTTTCACGTATACAGAAACAGGATACAGGATTGCCAGCTACCACTAAAAGTCATTTAATTGTGTTCCATTTTTTCTCTCTTACGGAGTGATATTTTTGTTTTTGGTAATTATAGCATCTTTCCTATTAACTCCTATAAATGCAGACTTAATGAAAAATTTGCAATTCAATTTCCAAAATCATGTCAATATGTCAAAGGCAGATGAAAAATAAAAATCCATACTCTTATTAGGTAAAATATGGATTAACCTTGCAGAATTCAACATGACTGATACTGGGAATTCTTAAGTTGTAATCAAGGAAGGTTCAGGTGAGCAATGGAGAATGGAGTCCTGCCAAGAAAGTCTTTTTCTACACAATGGCTAACTAAGGAGAACAGGACAATTAACGTTTATGAATCCATATCCTAACAGATAAAATGTGTGAAACTGCCAGATCAAACCAGAAAATAAAGTCTGGAAAGAAACTGCCTTTTTTCATCAGGAACTTCAGCCATTGAATATGAACTAGATGGCCACCACACTCAAAACATCCATGAACTTTCTAAATATTATACAACACAATTTCTTAACTAATAATGAAGGAAGAAACCTGCAAAAATATTCATCTGTCTTCAGCTGTCAGTCTCAGATGAACTAATGGAGTGGTCAATCCAAAAGTCATTAATAAAGAATTAAAGAGGAAAATAAAATTAATGTGTTTGGAAAATAGTAAAACTAAGTTGATGTAATTTCTTGACTATTTTCTTACACAAAGGGAATAGTTACATGTAAATTACCACATGACATTTTGATAAATAAAGTATAAAGATGCACAACTTCAACATGGCACAAGAGGATCCTAACGGGATGTTCCCTTGCAAGCAATTTCAGGTGATTTATCATGACATGATTATTAGATACAGGTCTACTGAACATGTTTATTTGCCATACACCATCTAATTTTCTTCAGTAACCTCAAAAACAAAAAAGAGAAAAAAGAATCAGTATTCTTCAAGTTTGCAAATAGTATGAAACAAGAGCATGTGGCACATTTAAATTGGCACTGAAGCAATTGAATAACGTGCTCAGGTTGGCCACATCCAGAGGTGAAGTAGACTACTTAGTTAATTCATTGCTGAAGATAGTGTCACAAGCTCAGTAGGTCAGTCATGGCTCAGTTGTGTATTTTGCCTTAAATGTAACCCCACTGGATAAGAAGGGGACATGAAGTGGAAGTTCAGTGATCAGAGGCAACACAGGATTTGCATGCAAGGTCCTGACCAGATCCAGGCAGATGAGTGATGTGGTGTCTAAGGAAAGCCAAGGCAAACCTCCTCAGTTCTTATATGATCACAAGGTCACTGTTGTGTGTATTTATTGCAAAGTTCCTTATCTCAGTTTCATATACACTGCATAAATGCATTGAACTGGTTCTTCTTCTACAGCCTATCACATATAACAGCTGGGAACAAAGAATGTAAGACACACATTCTTTGTAGCTGGAAGGAAAGTAGTAGTCTCTTTTCCTCAAACGAAAGTTGTCAATCTGAATATCATCCAAGAAGGCTAACCTTGGGGTGACAGTCTCACAGCTTTTTTTTTTTTTTCCCCAAACTGTCCAGTTCAGTTAATCACATTTAACAAAGAATATATGAGATAAATCAAACAGTTATGAGAGTTATTTAAGAACTTGAAAATATATTTTGAAAACTCAAGGTCAGACAGATGACTTTATATGAAAGAAATCAGAGACTATTTGTACAGCTGTTAAATACGGGAATCAGCATCTTCTTCAAGTTAGTAAACAAAAAACAGGGACTGGAAATGGAACAGAAATAAATTCCAACCAAAAATATATGCATATTTTTACTTTCTTTTTGAAAGAGTAATACCATGTTTTGCAACGAGTTCTCCATCACTTGCAATTTTAAGATCAGAAGTGTGTGTTTTAATTTGCATTACATTTTTTCTTTATAAAGGACTTTATTTTTATGGATCAACTTCACATCTGTTTACTTGAAAAGATATGACTGCAGTGGTTCCTCTTGCTTTTAGGGCAAAAAATGTGTTAAAATCATGTTGGACTTCATTAAGCACATCTAGGAAAATTTACAGAAATATCCAGGTAAACTAGAGTCCTGTTAGAATAATATGAAAACTATTCTTCTGAAAAGTCTTCTCATGGTAGGTATTGACTTTCTGCTTTGCCAGCTTCCCAGCAAGGAGAAAGGGTTGTTTCATAGGTAGTATTCCCAAATATTATCAGAAATAAGTTTCTGTGTGTGTATGCACTCACCATAGGTCAAAAAGATCAAATTACTTCGTATTCCCAGGTTGACATTCACCATCTGAAAGAATCACTGCAAGAATTGAATGATTATATTTGACATTTTATTTTCTTCTGCATGACTACATCTGAGAAATTGTACAGGTATGGTGCCTTTGAGTTAAATTCAGTGACAAGACAGATTAAAAGAAATTATAATCAATTTTTTACTTAATGTTAAGAGAAGTTCAACTACATTGGAAGGCTATGCCTACATGTACAAGGGAAACATGTCAGTTTTCAATAATGTGACTTATTAATATGTCTTAATTTCTTATGCATATAATTTGAGTATAATTTGTATTTATAAAAAGTTGCTATATAAGCAAATCATTTTAACTTCAAAAGCATATAATAACTTTTAAAAGAATGCTGTTCCGGTTTTAATTTGTCTTGAAGGCACATTAATATTCATGGGTTTGAATATGACTGAAAGACTTGATTTGATTTAAGGGGTTGTTTGGATATTTTTTCCCCTCAGCATCATTTAGGACTATGCTAACTGTTAAAAACTGAACTCTGAATTAATGGCGGACTTAAGTACATCTGGCTCTATTTTCACATCTAACATGTTTGTCATAAAACTGCTCTTTCAACAAATAAAAGTGGTGAGATTCATTGCTGTGTTGTTTTTAAAGCTACTGCCTCTGACCTCTGAAGCACAAGTATTCCAGAGGAAAAATGACATCGTTTTAGCAATAGAATTATTTTAATACCTTCCTCTAAAAATATGTTAGAAGTAAAATTACGTCACTCATTGTTTTGCATGGCCATAATTCACAGCCTTTTTCAGAAGTAATAAAATTCTATAAGAGGAGAATTGCACACTAATTAAAAATGAATACAGAATTAAAAAAAAAAAATGTTTAACACCTTGCAAGAATGGAACTTGAATTTCAAATATAACTAATAAAATGTGGCAAGACAGCAAAAATCAAATTCTCTGTAGTCAGTACTTCAATTGGGTATACTTTTTCAGTGAGTCTTAGAAAGGCCCAACTTAATTTGTACGAGAGTTGTAAATGAGGGATGAAGGCTACTGAAGTAGGCACATGAAGAAACAACGCAGTATGGTGCACTTCAGTTAATCTGGATATACTTAACAGGGAAATTTGCTTAACTGAGATGTTTCCCAAGGAAGCAATTTAAGACTAATGATACCTAATAACAATAACTGCTGTTTAATAGGGATGGCAATTCTGCTTAATAGGGATACCATCAGGTAATTATGGCCAGGTCTAAGCTTCTGACTTCTGTTGGCAAAGCTCTACCTGTCAAGCATCTAAAGAGATGTGATTCTTGATCAACAGCTACAGAGAAGCAGAAACACCAAATGCAAACTTCGGTATTGCAAATCTGTGCTTCTACAGGATATTCTTTATTCTATTTTGATCAATGAATCTGTAGCCCTATTGATTTACAAAAAAAAAAAAAAACAAACATTCTGGGTTTCTTTTGTTTTTTCACATTGTCTTTCATTCTTTTTTTTTTTTATATTCCTACTTTACCTCTGGTTAAGGTCTTTCTCAGTTCACCTCTCAACACATCATATCCCATTTATATCTGGATTTATGCATATAACATGTTAGGATATGAAGCTAAGACCAACTTTAAAGCACAAAAAAAATTTAGAATTAAAGTTTTCTATCCTTTTGTTCCAGGTTTATGCTGATATTTAGTTATTTTCTTACTTTTTGTTTTCATTTAGTTGTCATTCATTGTTGTTTTTTTTTCAGTGTTTCAAAGTTACTCCATGCAGGAGATGGCTTTTAACTAACTTGTTCAGACTAAATCAACAATGATGCCCTAAGGCACAGGTTATCCAAGATGAGGATAAAAAATCTGTTCCTTATAGTCAAAGAGTGATTGACAAACAGTGTGGCAGGCTCACTGCAGCCTCCTAGAGAGCAACATTAGTCATGAGGTTCCTCTCTATACAGTATGCTGTTACTTTGGCACTGTGTCCTCATTAATAAGGCCTCCTGTAATTTATATTAGCTCATACACATACTCCTTGTGTATCATTACATAAAAAAGCATTTCCCTTTGCTAACACTGTTTAGGCAACACAAACTTCATAAAGTCCCCTTTCATTCTCTACAAGTGTAGTTCATCAGCCTCAGGATGATAGATCAACAGGCACAAAGAGCAGGAAGCATCTGCAGATCCTAATACCCAGAGATCAGCAACTTTATGACAGTGAACTCCTGAAAGCATGAAAAAGGTTTACTGAAAAATAGCAACAAGAAACAGGGAGAAATCTGTAAATCCTGACAAATATTTGTTACTTACTTAGAGGTCACCAAAGTTCATCTAAAAACTTTTGGCGATATTTTTCATAACACCAGTCTCCTCTGAGGTAAGTATAATTTGTCTAACAGATAAAGAAAAGGTGGAAGAGTGGTTCTGTATGCTGGAGAAGGACAAACAGGTATAGTAATTACCTCAGGCTCCAAAGTGTCACAAGAGGACCACAGAAGAAAAAACTCTGAAAGTCTGCTGTGAAGCACTGACTCAAAAGTATGGGGTGACCAATTGACAACTAACAGTCAATACAGCAAATTTAGATGTTTGTTCACATCAACCTGTACACAAAGAGGCTGTGTATACAAGTCATTGAAGGAACTGTTTAATAGGGTATATTTCAGTCCTTGGATTGCTGGCAAATTATTCACACAGTAAATGGTTTTTATATTTCTGCTAATAGGTATGGACACTGTACTGGCTCTCTAACTGAATAATATCTAGAGTAACTTTCCAGAGACATTCCCACGGTAATTTTCAACATAGCTTCACAAATCCTTCAAATAATATGTATGCAATCAAATGTTTCTATGTCAATAGCGTACATGTAAACACATGTGCATGTGTTTTGTATGGATGATGTGTTCTTCAAAAAAGAGTCAAAAAAAGGAGAAATAAACAAAACAAAGTCAATATGAGAGGATGGCAAATGACATTAAATAGACCTTAACATGAATGTCAAGAGGAATTCATTGGTTTTCTTCCAAATTTGGCCAGAGTACCACACATGTCTTATTACACGATCGACTATTTTAGCATCCAACTGAACTCAGTGATTTTGTGTAGCCCTTTAGCTGGACACCACCCTGAAATTTTGCCTCTTCACAGCAATGAGAGAAGATTACTGGTAGTAAGTATCTTCCAATCAGTAAATTTTAAAGAACACATTTGTAGCTAAGTCTTCAAAAATACATTTTTTAGAAAGATCAAATTTTGGAACATGAAAGCATGACTTACTCTGTTACAACAAACCAGCTAAATAAAATCCCTGCTATTACTGAGGCTAAAAAAAATTAATTAAATAATTCTTCCTATCTACAAACGAACAGAAACACTGCTACTGCTGTTTTCCCAATTAAACTGTGTGCTCTGTGTCCTGCCATGGATATGACCTCAATTGAGTCTGTGTTGAGACTTCATATTCCCTTCTCTTACACAAGCAAAGAAGGCTTTTCCATGTTATCACTGATAGAAATTTTACACTCAGGAGTCAGCACTATTCTCCATAATATGACATGAAAAATAAGAAATTATGTTTAACATAAACTGTAGGAGACATAGAACGATGAGACAAAGTAGAGGAATCTCAGATACAAAATGAAAAATTAAGAAAGAAAGAAAGGGAGTCCTAATTTCCAAGCTTTTTAAGCATATAGTCCGTATTTAAATAAAGAGCTCATGCTGTATATACTCATGAAAAAGCATAAAGGTTTCTGCTGCCTCAGGGAAAAAAAATATTCTATATAAACAAGAAGATGCAGAAAAGCTTTCTCCATGTTCTAGATATAACACATGCAAACTTGTGTCTTTTCATAAATTTTAAGGGATAAGTTTATTAAACCAGTCATAAAATTGGTTTTTAAGGCACTAGAAAAGAAAAAAAAAATATAATCAAGACATTGTCCTATTTGACATTTAACTAGAATGCTTTACAGGAATATTTGTCTAACAATCCACATTCCAGAATTGCCTGCAGAATGCCTCACCCCAGAACAGAATAAACAGAAGAAACTTCTAGTTCACAGCTCTCAACATGTTCCCAATAGCAAGCATCTGCAACGAGCAGCATCTCCAGGTCTTGCATCCCAAGATCAGTTACTGACAAAAGAGAAGTGTTCCCTAAAACAGTATCTTGTATTCAAGAGGCTGAAAGTCCAAGCTTCTAAGTCTATAGCCAGTGGGAGCTTGTTTTGATACAAAAATCTCTGCTGACTGCAAATCATGAACAGCCATAACTCTCAAAATGAGATAAGGTTTCACTATCACTACTAGACTACTCAACAGGAGGGGGTACATGCCCTGTGAGGAGCGGCTGAGTTGACCTATTGGTACAGACTCGAGAAGACATGGCTTTGGTGGGACCTAATAGCAGCCTTCCCATACCTACAGAAGGCAACAGAGAAGACAGAGACAGGTTATTCATAGAGATTGGAAGAGAAGAACAAAAGGTAATGATCAAAAAAAAGAAACAGAGCATGTTCAAACTCTATATTAAAAAAAAAAAAAAAAAAGAGAAAAATAACTTTTCATCAGGAGGATAATCAAGTATTGCAACAGCATTGCCCATATCACCTGCAAAATCTCCATCCTTGGAGATTTTCAAGACCCAAAGACTCAGTCTCTGAATTCAGTGTTCACCTTGCTGTGAGCAGCAGGTTGTGATAGAAACTTCCAGATGTTCCTTCCAAACCAGATGTTTTGAAGTTGTTCCTACACAACTAATCTTTTGTGCTTTTACGTGTAACAGAGCATCATGTAAATCATTGTTTAAATGCTTACATGGCTAGAAAAAGAGCAAGTTAGAGTGAAAGTGAATTAGGAAAGTAGCATAAGAACAATGAAAATGAATACAAAAGATGAAAGAAAGGGAATAGTTTATTAAGAGAATTGGGAAAAAAAATTATGCTAAAGATAGAAGGAAAGAAGCAGCAATTTTGGATCCTGAGCAACACTTTCAAAAAAGGAAAAAAGGAAGAAAGGAAAAAGAAGAATGTGCAGTGGAAAGAGTTAAGTGGAAATTACATTAACAAATTATCTAGTAGTCTAGATAGCAGAAGTAATATATGAAGGCATAGCAATAATTTAATCAAGTGAATAGACTCAGAATAACATTACTTTTTTATGATTTGGAAGAGGATGACTGCTGATCAAGGTCATTTTAGGTGGGAAAGGAACAATACACTTCTATGAGCCTTGTATATCGTCTCTAGCGCTCAGCAGTCACTAGGTCAAGTAACTGAAAGAAGAGGTAGAGCCTTTAGTTTCATTGAGCATGCCTGATAAAAAGCAAATGTCATAATTCATAACATCCAGAAGGAACCATAATTTTGGTTGCTACAGAAAGGTAAAGTCTCAAGAATTAATAAATAAACAACATAAAATGGATAATGGCTGTTAGGAGTACATCCATGGCAAAAATTGTAGAGGGGAGAAAAAAATAAATCAGTTAATGACACAGACTGCTAGTCAGCACAAAGTTCTTTGGATTAGATTATGGGTTTGTGCAACAAGGTTATGGTAGCAGGGGGGCTACAGGGGTGACTTATGTGAGAAGATGCTGGAAGCTTTCTTTATGTCCAGTAGGGCAAATGCCAGCCCTTGGACAATGCCAAGGCCGAGCCCATCACTGACAGTTGTAGCGCCTCTATGATAATTTATTTAAGAAGGGGAAAAACCCCTGTGCAACAATAGCTGGGAGAGAGGAATGAGAATATATGAGAGAAACAGCTCTGAAGACACCAAGGTCAGTGAAGAGTGAGGAGGAGGAGGTGCCCCAGACAGAGCAGACATTCCCTTGGAATCCCTGGTGAAAGACTATGGTGAGGCAGGTTGTCCCCCTGCAGACCATGAAAGTTTGATATCCACCTGCAGCAAGTGGACATGATCATCCCTGCTTCATCTGGTTCCCCAATGTGAATCAATCTTGGAGTGAATGAACTTGATACTTTTCTGATGAGAGGTAAATGGGAAGATGTGCTTCGGAGGTGCATCTAGTTACTCCCACTGCTACTTTAGTCTACTGTACCACATTTGAGCTTGTTTGGAAATAGAATTTAAAAAAAAAATAAAAAGAAGAAAAAAGAAAAACAAACCCAGACCTCACACTGATAAAAAACAATTCCCCATTGCATATACTTCACATATAAAGTCCTTAGTTGCACTAGTTTCACTCTGTAGAATTACTCCTATCGATCTATCCTATGTGGTAATAAGCATGTAGCAGCTTAGTCTAGAATTCAGCATGCATTAAAGCTATTAAATTGCTCTGTAATATATTAGAACTAAAAATAAACTGAACTCCTGTCTATAAAAGTTACACTAAGAAATAAAGTAAAAGATTCTTAACTATTTTACAATACTGTATTTAACAATGGAACCATCAAAAAAGAAAGTGATTTCTGGGAGATCAAAAGAACAAATCATCATAAGTAACTAACTTGTGGAAAGTCTAAGGACATACATCACATCACCTCCAAGAACATTATAGAGGTAGGTATAATGTTGTTTCAATGCATACCAATATACTATCAAGCATAATATGCAAACCACAGAAAATCCCAGCAGTCATCAATTCTCATTTGTGTATAATTACCTGTAAAACATCTAGACAAGTTTGAATCATTCAAGCCACTCCATGACCAGCCACTTCTAATAAACATACATGATCAGTAACAGTTCTGCTTTCTTAACAGTGAGCTTGTAGAATTATCTGCAGAGACAAAAGCAGTAATAGGAAGAGAACGAAGTGTGCCCTGTGGGGTATTACTAGGCAGTACATTCATTAAGCGGTTCTTATGATGCCATAAATGCTTTAGTCATAAGAACCAAACATAAAATCCCAGACTTTCTAATACTCCAACAGGGACTACTTTGCTTTTTGTAATATACAGTTCCTCTTTGCAGGAAAACATAGCAGTAGCTATTTCTTTACTAATGCAGCTCATTTTTCTTTGGAACATGCTTAGAATATTACAGGTTTATATATTTTATTATAGCTTTTTATACATTAGATTGTCATGATAACCATTCTAAATCATTCAGCTAATTAAAGCTATGTTTAAAAAAATTCCATGACATCACAAGGTGACAAAATTTTGAAAGGCATTATGAAATTACAATGTTGTAACAGTTTGGAGCTGTTTTACATATAGTGTTGTGTGAAATTAAACTGCTCCCATGTTTTACAAAGACAATTTAAAAAAATCTCAGCCTGAAAGGCTAAACAGTAAAACATATCTGACTCATAAAGCAGGTAGATTTCCACCTTGTCTAAGCAACAGGTAAGTAGTGACTGAGGGATAAAGGATATAAGGAGCATTCTGATCTACCTGTAAGAAAGAACATGTTTTCCTACTAAAGTTGTAGTCTAGAAAAACCAGTTATGGATGTGATTAATCACACACTATAAACACAGAATTGACTACTACACATGGCATTTCCAACATTCCTTTAAGGTGTATATCCATATCTTATTCTGTTCCCAGTTAAAGCAAAACAAACAAAAAAGACTGGCCAATTTAAATGGTTGAGAAGCATGTAGATTTTGGAAACAGATAAAATTAAAATCAATATATAAAATATATTTTTTAAATGTCTAAATTATAAACAATATCATCCTCAAGTTTAGCATACAACAGCCAAACATTCTAATCCTAACACTTATTTTAGAAACTCAGTGGTATCCAAATAGCCTGAGTAACCATCATTTCAGTTACCAGACTAGCAGCTGATTGCTCATTAATTACTAGTAAAATCAAATATCTTTAACCCATCTATGGCCTCATCCCTATAGAGCTTTTGGAATCAGTGCATGAAATCAACAGGTCTTGGACCTCTGCAGGTGTTCCTGGTCCATATAAGATTGTGTAAACCCTAACTCTAGTTAGACGGGTATTACAGATTACAGTTACAAGTTTAAATCAGATAACAAATGGCAAATTCATTAGCATCATTAATCCTAAAACACAATGGTAGATTTACAAGAAACTTTCCCTTGAGATCTATAAAATATATCATTTTAGGTGAATTATTAGTTTAGTGAAGTGCTTACCTTACAAGTAAAGCTGAAACAACATTCAGGTCTATCCAGAAAGGAACAGCTACCTAAGACAATCTTTAGCAGAAAACACTTTCCTTTCCCCACTATGGAGAATAAACACTAACTGTCTGTTCCTGATTTTTTTGTATCTTTTCTCTCTGACTTCCTTGCTAGCCCCACATCCCATTAGCTTGGATTTTAAGTGCTCTACAGCACTACCTTCCATTGCAATTTCAAAAGGAAGTTTTGAATATATCCAAATACTATCTGTTCTTAAATATATCTTTTGTCTGAGTTGTCTTGCTATGTGAAGTCTTGTGTACAGACTTACACAGCATTAGCAAGGACATGCCCTTGTCCCATTGTGAGGAACACCAAAGATGCAATGTAAAGCATGTCTAGCACGGTCACACATAGTTTAACCACTAAATGTTTGGGGTTTTTTCTAATTTCTCTTTATGATGGAATTGTTCTCTTTCAAAAATGAAATTTGGGGTGGTAAAGGGATAAGGAAGAAAGGGTAGGGTAGATTGGCTTTTAAATCATGTTCTATCATGGATCAAGATTTAATTCCAATTCTGCCATTTAGGCTAGTGCTTCTTACATGTTAAAAAAAGCCAGAGAACCCAGTAGTTCCAAATACATAATATAGACCTATATTTCAGCCAACTAAACTGAGGTATAAAGTAAGATTGAGAAACCTGTCACCAAGGTAGTACATTTATAGGTTAAGTTATTCAGTATTTTGTATTTTAAGAATCGCATTTTCTCCATTGCTCTGTGCTTGAGGAGGTGGGAATTGTTTTGTGGATTGGTATCTGCAAAAATTGTGCTAACATCACTTTACAGTTTTCTGAGAAATTTAGGGCTTTGGTTTGGGAACTGTGTACAGAACTTTGGTCCAGATTTTACCTCCGCAAATAGTCATGAAAATGTGCAACATATGTTCTTTGTCATAAAGTTATCATGTCTATCAGCACTTTCAACCACGTCAGTCAGATAATTACAGATAGATTGCTCTATCGAGTATTTTAATTTGGCCTTGTTTTGTATATTTATGTGTTTGTTCTTACACTTGATAAAAACACATTATTTTTAGTGGATGAGGAAATCTGGCAAAACTTGGTAAGGTCAGTAAAGCTCCAAAGACTGAATGGTGTGTTCTTTTGAATATATATATATATATATATATATATATATATATACATATGTGTGTGTTTTCAAACACCACTGCAGATGCTCAGAAGTTTTATCTAAATTGCAAGATTGGTAAATTAAATTTATGGTGAGTTTACTGTTAATGAAGAGTAAGATTTTCTTTCACACTGGGGATGGACATTTAATTAAACAATGCTCTGAGAAAAGACAAGCAGGTTTAGGAGCAGCACCGCAGTTCCTTAGAATGCAACATTGTCTTAAAAAAAACCAGTAGTTTAAATGTTACAAAGACAAAGGCTTAGACGACTCAAAGTATTTGGGAGTGTTTTGATTCAGGACATCAGTTCTTTGTTTTTGTTTATAATGGTCATTGAAAAGCCTGCTATTGTGATCTCATTTGGCAGACTGTTGATATTATTAAAAAATGAACCTGTTATTTTAACTTTAGTGGTAGATTTGAGTTTGTTAATCTTTACCTCTTTAGACTTCTTTGTAAAATGTTCCCTGTAGATAGACAGGACTGTGTGTTCAGAAGATGCTGCAGAATGGATTGATCCTTGAAGTAAGAATCACAGTATTGGTGTCACATGGCTGCTTTGGAAAAGTTTACATGTGTCTTTATTGAATTCTAAGATCCAACAGCATTGGCCTTTGATCTGCCTTCTAGTTTCATCCATTCAAATGGGCACTTCCTTGAGTCTGTGAGTGTGGATAGTAATATAGTCCAAGATATTAAGCTTTGAATTCCTTGATTTTATACATTAGGCAGTTTTTAAAGTATATAAAGAAAAGTAACACCAAAATGCTACTAGGATTGCAGATCATCGTGTGCATTACTTCATTCATCCTTTCAAGTCAATTGCTCCTATTGAATTTTTTTATCATTTCAAGTCATAGTTGGATGGTTTATATTATTATTATTATTATTATTATTATTATTATTATTATTATTATTCAAGAAAAGGAGAGCATATGACAGTGCTTTGAGGGGTTCTGTATCAATTGGAAGCAGAAATTAAAACAAATGAAGTGATATTAAGTACATTTTGTTAACTTTGGAATTTACCATATTTGTTAGAATATGGAAGATTAATAGTTGGAAATTACAGAGCTGGAAAATACATATACAGAAATGGTAATATTAGAATTTACAATAGCTTTGAATAAACACTTACAAAAAATTATTATATTCCCTGTTTCAGGATTGATCAGTTGATACCTGATTCGAGGGCTTTCTCCAATAATCATGTTCTCTTTGGCCTGAAAAAAAGTTGCATCATGTAGTTAGCTGTCCCCAGAAGATATTGTTAATATTCTCAACTGCTGTGGGAATCAGAAACTGTCTTGGTTTTGTTGCTTATTTTGCTCATTTTCCTGTATACTGAGTAGATTGGGAGTTCACTGGAGACATAGGTACCTTGCTGAGGTCTTAACAGATTTTAGCTGTACTTGACACCTGGATTTATGCTTCCATTCTTTTATTCCAAAGATGACATCTGGAATTAATTCTTTGCTGCTTCAACTTCATAGGCCAGACATTTTAAGAGCTTTCTTTGGAAAGCATCAGAGGGAAAATGTGCTGTAATTCAGTTGTCATTTAGCAGATATTTTGTATAAAGGCTATTTTGGTGACAGAGATTTATGAAAACTTGCTCAAACTTAACTCTTCTTGTGAGCATTTTTTCTAAGATTCAGCAAATGCATTGAAAACTGAATAGTTTCACTATGTTTCAATAGTCATTCTGACTGATCAACTTTACACAAACTCTATCTTTTGAACATGGGAAATGTTTCTTGAGTATCTTTGGGATTACTGGTATTATTTATCATCCTACCCTTCTCCTCTGTCCCTTACCTCTCCCAGAAATCTGCTTTCATATGGATTTAAGATTTTTAACATGCAAACACTATATATATATATATATATATATATATATATAGGCTTCTTTTTTCTTCTAATGTTGTAGATGTAGAATGATGTACTGAAAAAAAAAATCCCTGCAGTATGTGCAGTAATCCCCTCTCAGTGGAGAGGATCAGTATATTATAAGGCAATAGTCATCACTCAAGGTCCACGTACTGCCCATGCCTTGAGAAAAGCATGAAATTACACATCTCTGTGATTTTCTGATTTAGAATGTTTTCTTGAATGCTTCCTAAGGCAAAATGATTGCAGATTGCCACTCTTTGTTTCATAGTTTTGTTTTATGTTTATAAGAGAGATCTAAACAGTTTCTACTCTGCTATACTCTTTCATAGATGATAGTTAATTATCAAAAGAGGGTATATATATTTTTTAAAATAGAATAGAATATTTGAACTGGAAGAGACCTACAATGATCTTCTAGACAACTACCTATAGACATATAAACACATTTCTATATTTTTATCTACATATGTACCTGCACATAAACACTCTTTTCAGCCAGTATTAACCATGGTTGTTCTATCCTAGTTACATGATGCAGTCTATTTCTTTTTGTTATGTTCATTTACTATGAATTAGATAAAAAGTTCTGTGGCTGACCTCTTTATTTTCAGGGTTTGTCTAATTGATTTTAGTTATTATTTCCCTTCAATACATCTCTGTAAAACAAGTAATAATTGAGATATTTCTTCACTGCACTCAATATAATATCTTCACTCATCAATTTATTATTTTTTTTTTTTTTTTGTATTTGAATTATTTTTGTGATTTTTTTTGTCCCTTAGATGCCAAGCAAACAGATACAGTCAATATTTGGGGAGATTAAGAAGACAACCTGGATTTAGTAGGTCTCTAGCAAACTGCTGGAAGGTAAATGCCTTGTCTTCAATTTGAGATTTAATCCAATTGAGAGTCAAAATCCAGCTTGAAGCCAGAACAACAAACTAACTAAAAATGCTTTAAAGCATTTTGTACAGTGTTGAAAGGAGAAATCCTCAGTGATTTGAAGAAAACTGAGAGAGCATAAGAAATATAGTAATGCATATTTTGTAATTGATTTTGCAAGAACATTAATTCCAAAAAGATAAAAGAAATAAAGAAAGAGGTAGGTTGTTAATAAGAGCTTAAGCAGTAAGGCCTGGTTTGAGCAATTTAAAATGCAGAAGTTAGTGGTTGGACTTGATTTATTTTATCTAAAAGAAAAATAACTGCAGCAAGACGTCCTTGAAAATATTATGAAAA
The DNA here is from genome assembly GCA_025331215.1 of Actenoides lindsayi. NCBI lineage: Eukaryota > Metazoa > Chordata > Aves > Coraciiformes > Alcedinidae > Actenoides > Actenoides lindsayi. The sequence goes on from WTSP01017051.1 coordinate 23,219, forward strand.
TCATAGGACCACCCAAGGTGAAGAAAAGACATTACTGTCAATGGCCATCTTTGTATATGAACATGAAACTGAAAATTAAGGTCACAATACAAATAAATTAGTAAAAGGACAAGTGATGGAATAAAGTCAAATGAATTAAAAGGGAAAACGTGGTTATCACATGAGATAAAGAGATAAACAAAAATACATTTTGGAGTGATATCAGAATGCCAAGGAAAACAAAACTAGCAGTTGCGGTTTTAGACATTGATCTAGGCTTAATATTGTCATGTGTTCAGTATGAAATTAACCTTAGAGGGAGAAGGAATAGAATCTCAAAACTTCATGTTGCTTTTGGACAAAAGTAAAATGGTGCAACAATGTAATATAAGCCAAATTAGAAATGTGTCCTTTATTCAATACCTTCATATTCAACACATAATTTTGAACTATTTATAGACTTTACAGAGGTTAACTATTCTTGTTCTAGTTTCCCATGCCAGGTGTCTGCCTTGAGGCATCTTTACTTTGTAAGGTTCACATGAATACACTCTGGCGATTTCTGAGAATGAGAAAATATGTTGTTTTGCTATTGATAACAAATTCTTACAGTTATTTCATTGAAAAAGTTATACTTTTTCAAACTCTGGTTTTCCATGCTATGCACTGAAATTTTGCAGAGATGTTTTTCTGCAAGTGATATGGTTACTTTCATTTTTTTCCCTGAAAAAAAGGGATCACATTTAGAATTGTGGTCTTGGGAAAGCACACAGATTCCTAAGGGAATTCTGGTATGGAAAATTTAGCTGAAAAACTGTGAATGTTGACTGGAATTTTTAACTACTGCAAAGGTGGGTGAAAAGTAGTATCTGAAATTAAATAAGCCTTGATGATCCAAAAAACTTAAAATGAAAGCCTTTAAAAAGAGGACCTGAAAGAAGGAACACACTGAAGGGGAAAGAAGCCTGCAAAATAAGGTGTTGAAAGGGGGAACACACCACAGTGAAAAGAGACAGCAACAAAAGTTGAGTGAAGAAGGTATAACAGTCATAATATCAGGGTGGTTAGAGGGGTTAGATGTTGGGCAGAGAGGTTCAGAGTACCCAAGGTAGGAAGAGGGCATCTGTTAAGTACAGGAGAGAAGAAAATGTGGAAGTAGCCAGACCCCCAGGCTATTGTATAAGTTACCTATCCATAACTGAAGGGAATACAAGGGACTTGTATATCCTTTTAATCAGTCTCCCTATATTTTTTTTACATGTTTAACTTTGGATGGTTTTCTTTCCTTCCTGCACTGTAGAGGTTTTATGGGTAAATCAAGTGTTGTAGAAAGATGACAACAGCAACAGAAAAGGAAAAAAAAAAGTAATGCTATAGAAATAAAATGGAAAGATTAACAAAGGAAGGGGGCAAATGAAGAACCAGTTGAGAAGAAAAGGGAAAGGATGGAGGAAGGGAAAGAGGGTTTGAAATAGTGGAAAATGGAGGGTAAAATATGAAAAGAGTAGTTATTAGACTGACATAAAAATTCAGGTTGGAAAGGAATTTTGGAGATCAGCTAGTCTAATCTCTGCTGAAAGCAAGGACAATTTTATAGCTATCACAGGTTACTCAGTGCTGTGTTCCACTGAGTTTTTAAAATCTACCACAATGAAGGTCCAAAATCTATCTGGAATCCTGTTCCCAGGAATAACTATGCTCATTGTGAAAACATCTTTTTCCTTATAACTATCAAGAACTTCCTTTGGGGAGCTTGCTTCTTATCCTTGCATAAAAAAAAAGGACCTCTGGGATTGTTGTGGCTTTCTTTTCTCTATAAATCCCCTCTATGTAGAGAACATCCCCTTTCCTCTTCTTTCCTTTAATACGATGTGATACAGCCCCTTAATCACCTCAGAAGCCTTTAGTTGCATTTGCATTATTTTCCTTGTACTGTGGAGACCAACACTGGACATAGTATTCCAGATGAGGCCATATGAATTCCAAATAGAGGACAATAACATATCATAGAATAATTTATTACTGCACTTATCTTTGTGAATGATTGCTACGCATGGAGTTCTGGATCTGTGGCAATATCACCGGAACTTGCAATCAAAATTAGTAAATAATCACAATTAACAGAGCCCCAAAATTGAAAGTCTGTCCAAACAAGAATGACAAAATATACATTTAAAATCTCAGAAACAGTCTGTGAATGATTCATTAACGAAATACAAAAAAAAAAAAAAAAAAAAAAGTTTTAAATTAATCTAACTTTTAGTTTGGTGAATCCTATTTAACTATGAGGGGGGGAAAAAATAGATTTAATTTCTCTTCTAGACTCCAGGCTGAGTCTGCAGAATCTATGTAATAAGAAACATAGGCATAATGGAAAAACAAATTAGCAAGGGACAATGGAGTGGAATAGTCTTTTCGTCTCTTCCTTTGAAACACAGAATAGGTTTTAGCTGCAAATTACTGGGTCAGAAATTAACTTGGAGTGCCACAATACTGTCTTATAAAAAACCCTTCTTTTTAGATTGGGATTATATTTCAAGCAACCCTTACCAGTAGTGACATAAAAATGAACCATGTCAAAACAAATGGCAAAGCTAAGATCACCTGTTGAGCAGAGTCTAAGCAAGCCATATAGCTAGACATATCTCCACAACCATAAAGGATATTTGAAGACTATGACAGCTAAGTACTTAGAAAAGAATGGACCTAAATTCCACGGAATGTTCAAAACCAAGAATTATGTGGTGCTACCGGCACACGTTGCAACTGGCCTTTGTCTCTTCCTTTCCTACTTCTGTTTCATTGTCCACGGATAGTAGTGTCATGTTTCAAACGAATGATTTTCACTGAAGAGTTTGAAAAAGTGGATAGATCTCCCCTGGCCATGACTTACCAACTGAATTCTAATTTCCAGGATTGCATCTCCAAATACATCTTTTTTACATATTTGTAAAATTACTAGAATCTAATACTTCTTGAGAGACAAGTGACAGCAAGCACTGAAGCTGAAAGTGATGTGACAAACATGGCAGCACACTGTGGTGAAACAATTCGAGCTTGTAATTAATTTCTATCTTTAAATTCCCATCAGTAATGCTTAGTTGGAAGATTCTGACAGGGTGGAGCTATCAAGAGAGAGATTTTCTGTTGCAAAGGTTGCAATACTGTTTGCATATTTATTATGGAGGCCATCAGATAATGATTCAGAACAATAAGCAAGGAAAACCTTTACAGATCTGTGTATTTAATAAAATCTCAACAGTATTAGTATTGCTTATGAAACATGCTTGATATTGTTGGAGCAGAAATTATCATTGTGTTTCCAGTTAATGGAAAACAGGGAAATCACCTTGTAACATTAAATTCAAAGGAATAGGAAGAATCCATATATAGGTGACTGTAAACATTGTTCTAGGGATTTCCTTCATGACTCTTATCAGGGTGCCACAAAGCTTAAGTGAAAGGATTCTGAAAAGGGAGGCAAATATACTGCCAGACAGAGAATTTAAATTTAATATCTATTCAACAAGAGGCCAGCTATGAATTATTCCCAATACAATTTTCCTTTGAACACAGTCCTGCTCCCAATCCTTTAATAACAATAGGGAAGAACACCAAATCAACATTTTGCTTCAGGTTTCAAATATCCCAAGGCAATGTTAAGTAAAAAAGACTAATCAAGTAAAAAATTACATTCTATTTTTTTATTTGAAATGTTTGGGCTGGAATTTCTTATTTGTTTTAAACAGTATAATTCAACAAAGTGAAGGAACTTTATGTATATGTATACATACATGCACATATGTCTTTGTGTGTTTATGTATTTATATACATATGCATATAAATGTATACAATCTACTTTTTTTTTTTTTTTAATGTCAAAGAAGTATCCATTTAGAGGCTTGTTTCATTTGTGGGGAAATATATGAAGTTTCTTGGTTTGTTTGGGGTTTTTTGCATAAGAATGTCCAAAGAACAGCTTGAATAAATGGAATACAGGGTCAGAAACATGATCATGAATCATAGAATCATAGAATGTTAGGGTTTGAAAGGGACCTTGAAAGATCATTGAGTCCAAACCCCCTGCCACAGCAGGATCACCTAGGGCAGGCCACACAGGAACAGATGCAGGTGGGTTTTGAAAATCTCCAGAGAAGGAGACTCCACAACCTTTCTAGGCAGCCTGTTCCTGTGCTCTGTCACCCTCACAGGAAAGAAGTTTTTCCTCATGTTGAGGTGGAACCTTCTATGTTCAAGTTTATACCCATTATTCCTTGTCCTATTACAGGGCACTACAGAAAAAAGATTGACTCCTTCCATTTGACACCCACCCCTCAGATATTTATAGACATTAATAAAATCCCCTCTCGGTCTTCTCCTCTCAAGATTAAAAGCAACAGTTCTCTCAGTCTCCTTGAAGTCCTTTGAGCTTCTTTGATCTTGAAGCATTGTGGTATTGAATGTTTTCCAGTCTCTCTATTCCAACAGAGGTTTCAGAACCACACCAATGACAGCTTTCTATCAAACACAAGAGGTGTTACAGTAGCCAAAAATTGCTGAAGTATAGGACAATTGATCTGTGTGTCTGTGGCCTTCCTGGAACAGGAAGCCTGTGGAGACTTTCTCAAGAATTTGGTGTTAACTGTTGTGCATATAGATCTTACGCTGCACACAGCATACCTCAATGGATCCTACAAGCTCAGGTACCCGCCTCAGAAAAAAAATTGGCTTTTGCTAAGACTGCTTATTTTTCTCCATTGTGTATAAAGGGAGTCTGTACAACAAGCTCTGATCTAGACACTGTGGTAAAAGTAGGCTAAGTAAATTTTACAGCTTAAGCTTCATACGTCCCCTACTCTGACACACAGTAACTTCCTTACCCTTACCCATTTACATTTTGGAATAGCTAAGGTTACTTGCACCTATTGCTCTCTTGGAAGGTTGCTTCAGAAAAGCATTATCCTTTACTTCCTCTCTCTGTTCTGGACCAATGCATAGTTGTTTATGCAATATATTCTTGAGCACCATCTACTGGTACTTCTTCCACATCTGAAATATCTACATCTATACAGATACAAAGCATACTTGTCATAGTTGCTCTGGACTGAATAATCTGGCATTCAGTCACTTAGGTCCAATGAAGTAATGTGGTATTTATGCAAGTGATGTGGCCTGATTCTGGAAAGAATGCTAATCTTTGCTGGAGGAGGGGGACAGATAATATTTCTTAATACACAACTATTACAAGAGAAAAGCTGAAAATTAGCATCTCTCTACTCATCTCCTGGACTGTAGTAGAATTCATCTTCTATTTCGTTCTACCTGTGTAGTCAAAAAGGAACTGCAATTTAAGGGTCATATTATTAAAGACACCTAAGGTGTTGATTCAGATAGGCATAGTTTATTTCAGGGAAACAAATAGTAAATACTTTTCCAACTGTGAAGGAAATTATTATACCAGCTTTATAGCAAGAGAAGTGATATGCTTGTAAAAATCACTGATCTCAACCTGTTGACAAGTGTATTTAAAATGTACTCTTAGTATAATAGTCAGTGCTGCCCCAGAAGACCTCTTTTTGTAATTTATACATTCTTATTTCAGAAGGGGGAGGACTCTATGTTGAGAAAGGAATAAAACACTTTTTATAATACAGTCTTAGAACTGTTAGCAAGAGATTTGATTTATTAAAACTGAAACAAATTTAAGCACCTAATTTGGAGTCATCATTTATACAACTGTTACTCCCATTTCAGATGCCTGTGACATTGAAACAAAGATAGTTATTTTCTTATCCCTACGGCTCCATTCTTACTCTGGAAACGTGAGATTTCAAAGCCAAGGTGACAAATTATTTGTGATTAAATTTTTGGATAACTGCCTGACATATTTGTACCTGGTTAAGTAAAATATGTCCCATTGCTAAAGAAAAGCTTATGATCTGTGTTTTAAGAAAAGGCTTTTTCATTTCTTGTTTGGCACAACATTTGAATCCTGATATCATCTGTTAAATTCTATAATAGTGTTCTTACTGAGAGAAAAAGCATTTTCTCACAGAATCCATTATGACATATTTAAAACACTTGCTGCAGTCCTAGTATATAATAATGTAAGGGTTGAATCAAAACTTCATCTCTCTCAGTAATTAAAAGGAAACTTTTTAGGAGTTAAACCAGGATGTGAATGGAATGATACATGTTAGAGCTTTCAAGAACTGGAATCGACTTGTGGATCTTTGCTCTTCATATTTCCTACAGAAATATCTTTTTAAATTTCCAAGTTGCTTTTTGAATCATAGAATTGTCAGGGTTGTAAGGGACCTCAAAGATCACCTAGTTCCAACCTCCCTGCCTTGGGCAGAGACATCTCCCACTAGATCATGTTGCTCAGAGCCCCATCCAGCCTGGTCTTAAAAACTTCCAAGGATGGGGCTTCCACCACCTCCCTGGGCAACCTGT
>WTSP01017051.1:29753-47627 GCA_025331215.1 Actenoides lindsayi
TGCTCCAGCCCTCTGATCATCCTCGTGGCCCTTCTCTGGACATGTTCCAGCACGTCCATATCCCTCCTGTAATAGGGGCAATCCATTTACACTTTTGGCCTCCACAACTTTTCTTGGTAATGAAATCCAGAGCAGTTACATGTGGGTAGAAAACCTAGTATTTTTCTTTTATTTTAAATCTCCTGCTTCATAATTTATTCTGATTCCTTTTCCAGTCCTCTGTTTTGAACCACTGAATGAAAACTTCATATCTGCTCTTTCCAGACCATTCATAATTTCTCTAATTTCTATCATATACCCTTTCCACCTCATTACACATAAGGCAAACTTTACACATCAGATGACTCTCATGCCCTTTCCTGCAGAACCTCTGGTGGAACCTTTCCTGCCTGTATTATATCCTGAGTTTTCATATGAAGTCCTGCATGATGTATGCCTTTGCATGTCTCTGAATTCCTGTGGGCTGCTGTGTGATTACAGAAGTGTTATTCCCTTTTTTGTACCTATATTAGGGTATCATACAGTCACATGCACTGTTGCATAATAAAGCTGAACAGATCAGCAGCAGTGCAGCTTACACACATGAATATTAAAAAGTTGAGTTTCTTTTTCCTATCTTCTCCAGTTCCATTTCATCTGTCTTCTGTTGTCCAAAGCTTTTCTATGACTGATATGTTTCTGCTCCTGTTGCTGGTCAGTGTGAGTTAAACAAAGGTCCAGCTTGCCTGCAGACTAAATTTCAAGTATCATTGCATTTAAAAGGCTTCAAGCTACATCTGCAAATATACTCTTTTGCTAAGGATTTGTCCTGGTTTCATTACTCCTACATTTCTGTTACTACATCTCTGTTGTAGTCCTATGATCTCTTGAACTTTGGTTGGCTAAAATTTAACAAAGCCAAAATTCATCTTTTATTCATCCTTTTGTGGATCATAAAATCAATGCCATAGTTCAACATGGGTCGAGGCAGAATTTGTTCAGCTGAAGTCCAAGCAAAACTGAGTGTTAGCTGCCAGTAAGTCTGCCCCTAGGGAAAAAAAAAAATGTGCGTTTTAAAAGGGAAAGTCAGGACGAGTTCTCAAAAATCTCTCTCTGGTACAACACTCCACAGAGTGCACACAAATACCAGAAAATAACAGAAATACGCTACTGTTTTTTTTTTTTTTTTTGCTAGTTAATTGAAGAATAATTTATCTTTAACTGGGTGTCCTGCTTGTTCTAAGGCTACTGACAATTGCAAGTCACATTACACAGAGCAGACCATGGATGTTTTGATTTATTTATTGTGGCTGAATATTTTCAGCAAGTTGGAAAAAAAAATAGAGAAGTAATTTTTATACACTGAACTAATTTGTAAAGCTGATTGATAGCCATGCAACAAGGATCTCCTAAATGTGAAATTATGTGTCTCAGTGGAGTTTTAACCTGTAAATAAAGCAAAAAGCAATTAATGAATTAAATTTGTATTCTGTCCAGAGAGAGTGAATCAGGTTTATTAAATTCCATGTATATACTCTTGTTCAAATGCAAATCAAAACAGGCTAATTTATATTGCTTAATCATTTATTTTTCCCTATATTTTTATATTATATTTTGAAAAAATAGTCTGAACTCCAATAATTTTGATAATATTGAAAGACTTTTATATGGTGTCATATAGGCATAAGGCGCCTTCCACAGTCCCTGGCACTGACCAGGCCATTGGCTGGGGGTTGGGCACAATAAAGTGAAGATGTGATCTGAATCATCAGCAAGACATTCATCATGGGCTGGGCGTCCCTGCTCTTTGTGTGCTGCAGGAGATGGTGGAGGTGTGGCCCTTGCTCTCCTCAGACTGTCCTGGAGCAGCCATAGGGAATGCAAGAGATGATTTCCTTCATGATACAGTCAGTAATGGCTGATGTATCTGTTAGGACATATGATTAAATGCTCCCCTGCCCAGGCATGGAGGAGTAGGGTGCCAATCCAATAACACAGTCAGAGACATGACCCCCTGTCCTGGCCATTCCAGGGCATCCTGGGAGGTCATCAGCCCCATGGGCCAGGGGTGACATCATGACTATGAGTCAGTGGGACAGTCTGTCCTAACATCACCTGCAGGCTGAGGGGTCACTGCTGAGGGATAGCGGCTTGTTCTGGGGTGCTTGGAAAGATTGCATAAGACTCATTATGGGATGTTTAGGGAGGAATCAAAGGTGGGGAAAGAGAGGGATGGGAAGAATCAGCTGTGGGAAAATAGAGAGAACAGGGTAAGAGGCAATGGTTGGGTGTGAACATCTGGCAGGTCAATACACTTTGACCATGCTCTGTGCCTGGTGCCTGCAGTCAGCTCTGGCTTTTCTTTAAACTCAATTTTTACGTGTTTTGCTGTGTGAGGGCTCTGTGTGCATCTCTGTGTGTGTTTCTGTGCATGAGGGTCTGAGTGCAGCCACTGGAGCAGGATGAGAGGTCATGCACCAGCATCTGAAGTGACTGGGGAGTGTGCACATTGTGGGGGTGCCTGGGCCAGCCTGTGATTATATGCAAGTGTGTCTCTGTGAGAGAGAAAACTGGAGGATCTGGCTACCATGAGGGACCAGGGGTGCCTGGACAACTGCCAAGGAGACCATGGGGTCAGGGGGTGGAATAAGAGACCCCTTTTTGTGTGTGTGTCTGTGTTTCTCTGTGTGTCTTTGTGAGAGGCAGCGGGTGAGGAGCCAGGGCAGCTGCTGGATTATCCATGTGTCTCAGCCTAGTTATACACAGTTTGTGCTCATGTGTATGTGAGGGTCTGCACAAGTGGATGGCATGGAGCTATGGCATCAGGGTCTGACATGCCAAGATGCCAGGAACTGGGAAGACTGAGATCTTGGGTTAGATAGCAGGCAGACTGAGTGCCTGAGCCAAGTTGATGGAGGATCTACATTATATATATGGGCTGTATATGTGTGTTTATGTGTGTGTGCCTGTGGGGAATACATGATGAGCCACGCTACTTGTTGGAGCTGGAGACTTAGAGCTGCAGCAACCTATCCACTGTTGGGGTCTTGGGTTTGGAAACCCCTAGCAGTATCCCTAGGAATGCACAATCTCAAACAAGAAACAACAATTCAAGGCCCAGCTTCAGGAAGGGACAGGGAGATCTGAGTACACCATCCAAATACTTTTCACTAAGAAATAACAGAGAGTCCTTCAGCCTGATAAATTAACTGCACCTACTGAGCCTGGAGGTCTGTGAAGAGATCCTTAGGGACATGTCTTCAGCCCAGCTGAAGTTCTACCACTTACCTTATCTATTTTAAAAAATCAATATTCTTGTCAAGGGAAGGCCAGAAGCTATGGGATAAAATTAAACAGGTTATCTTCTTTTCCAATACATTGTCCATTAACAAGGGGACCTTTCTTGAACTCCTGTCTGCTCACCAGCAACAAGATAGGAACTCCATTCTCCAGTAGACTATTCCAAATGCTTATGTTCTTTGGGGAAGCAAGGAATTGTTATGGACTAGTGAAACATCCTAACTTGACTATAGATATCCAATCTGTAGTAAATTCATATAGACTCAGTCAAGGCAAAACTAAAAACTAGGTAAATAAATAAATAAATGAATGAAAAGTAGAAATTCCATTAAAATTTTATTGTACATACATTGCATGAACATCTGTTTCTGTAAGCTCTGGGCAGAAACAAGTTCCAAACCTTTACTTCACGGCATAAAAATCCTTGTATGTGGTTAGAAATCCAGGAACTTCAATGACACAGTCATTGGGACAGTTCATTAAAGCAAGCAGAACTTGAAGTTAGAGCTAGTCCATGTGCTGGTTCTTCATTAGCCTTTCCAACAGCTGGCTGCCTCAATAAGGCATTGAAGAGATTACAGATAATGAGGAAATTCTCCATCATTTCCTCTTTCTTCAGCTGTACTCTTACTGATCATGTAAGCAGACCTAGTCCAACGAAGTATCAGAATATGTTAAATGATTTTCCAATAGTGATGAAAACAGGCTGCAGGTAGCATAAACATGACCTAGCATAGTAGAAAAGATGTTTTCCATTGTCTAGTGTACTCTGAGATGACTTATTTCTCCATGATAAAAAAAGGAAAGCATAGGTATCCCAAGCAGTATGCCATATACCTCCACACTACTCTGTGCACAATGTACATTTCTGCAGAACAACAGCAGAATTACTGAGACTTATGGCAAAGATGTGACAGTCAGTGCCAAGTAACGGGGTCTTCTCTGGGAACTGAGTAGTATCAGCTTACACAGTGCTATGTTAATTATTCCCTACCCAGTGTCTGGGATTGACTGGATATTGTGGGTTTTCATGGCAGTCATAGAATCCATTTGGAATGCATGTTTAAATATTGGCAGTAGTGCTCTCATTTCTCTTTCTCTTCATCACTTGACTTCCAATAGCTTTGAGTTACAATTGTCTTGAATATGGTGAGAAGTCCAAGACACAAGTACTTTAATTTTCTTTTTACTGTTGTATTCTCATTGTTTTCGCAGCAACCTAACATTGTGGGAGTGGAGTATTTACATGTTTTACCATAACTGTTAGCCCACCTTGAAACTAGTAAGATTTTTTTTTTTTTTTCATTTTTCTCATTTCATTATTACTGATCTCAGCACGTCTTGGAGAATCGCTTTCTGCTATTCAAATAAGGACAAACATAAGCCATTCCTTCTTGTAGGTCTTCTATGATTTAATTACATTGAGGAAAAACGTGCATTTTAACAATAACATATAGATTTCTCAAAACATATTAATTTTAATTTATTACACATTAAAACAACTCTGAATGTTTACAATAACATTTATTCTATAAATGTTTAAGCAATAGTTATTATGTACAAAGCATCAAATCCTGTGAGAGGCACCATACATTTTTCAAATCTTGTTGAAGCTACAGAAATAACAGCCTTTTTCCTATCTGTATAGATGTAATCTGTTTGTTTTCTCTACATTGTATACACAAGATAATACAAACCAGTTGTCTGAAAAATTTATGTCAATTAGTCTAACTAGTATCTAGGAGAGATCCATACAAATGGTATAATGAAAGCTGAAAGTAAAATTTCTTTTATTCCACTGTGAAAGAGGCAGGCCAGCACTTCATTTGTGAAGATTTTGATTTTATGACATTTGTGATGTGCAAGTAGGTTGCAAAGGCTGTATGTGGAGACAAAAGCACATTGAAAGGGTTTCTTTTCCTTTTTCAAAAGGAACTTAACCTGACAATTCCATGTACTGTGCTGCTTCTGTAGATGTAGAAAAATCAAGAATTCAAGGCATTCCCATATGGTACAAGGAAATTCTTACTACTTTGTGCCTTGCCAAAGCAATTACACACCATGAATTGAGTTTCAAGGTTGGTCACCTCCTGTAATTCTATTAGATACGTTGGGGTATTTGTCATCTATTTTTTAAACCTTACTCCTACAGTCTAATAATTATATGAGAATCTCTGTTTTGATTTTGAAACATATGGCTTTCAGCTCACCAGACCATAGCAAAGTCTGAGCAGTCAATCTCATTTCGGAACAGCAAATATTCCAGTACTTTAAACTTACCAGTAAGATTGCTGTTAAACACTGTGATTGGAGGGACAAAGTTTTCTTATTTTGAAAAAAGTGAAATGGTTTTACTTGGTTCACAACAGTGAGTTTTTCATATATCAGTGAGCCCACAGAATATTTGCATAGGCAAATGTTCACCAATGCACTTACACTGTGACTGTAGGAGGACAAAGTAGACCATGACATATGCATCTCATGGCTCTGTCATTTGCTTCTTGGAAAAGCTTACTCTTCATAGAATGGCAGATAGCTACAGAGCTCAGGCAAGCATTCCAGAGGTAGTTAAAAAATGTTCATTCATTCAGAGAGGACTGAACACATGTAGCAGAAATGAGTTATTAAATCACCTAAAAAATCACTGTTGAAGGTATTAGCAAAAGTGATTTTAATGTGAAGGTGTAAAAGTGCAACTTAATAAAGTTTGATGTCAAGGTTCACTCTGTTACTACATGGAAGAAACATACAAAGGAAGACAGAGTTAAAATCAGTTTCAAATGATTTGCCCAGAGACTGGTGATGCAAAAGTGTAAGGGAGACCCTCCCGTTGAGTCACAAGGTTCAGAATGGACTCACTTGCTCCTGATGGAGTTTAGGTGGGGTTAGATTGAATCCTAGTCCCAGATTCAGTCAACAGTTTATGAGTAATGGAAGGGATACAAAGGGTAAGGAAAACCTCCCACTGAGTTACTACATCAATTTGTCAGGGAATAAGTGATTATGGATCTTTCACAATTTTGAGATAGAAGCAATTTAAGATTTATTAGCACTATTACGGTAAATCACAAGACTAAGTTATACAATTTTTAACAATATTTAATCAGCAGCCAATTATCAAAATGATTTAATAAAATTTTCTATAACCAAGACTACAAAATTTCCTAAGTAGAATCACACACAGAGATATAAGGTTAACCTGTGATCAAGATTTATCTCTCTTTGCCAATTGTAGTAAATAATTTGCATCTTATGATCTCTGAAACCTTGCAAAATCTAATTGTAGTGAATTATTCACAATGCTTCTTCATCAGCATTTGTCAGCAGATGATCTTTTACCTCTTTATCAACATCTATCAGCAGATGATCTTGGAAATCCTCATGAAATCTGCCCTGAGAGGTGTCCCAACACAGGGGAAGATACTGGTCAGAGTCTGCTGCAATCCTGGAGAGCAAAAAAGGTCTCACTATTTATGGGATCACAAAATGATTGACTTTCATCAGTGTATTTCCATCTGGCCACAATTCTTGTCAGGTAATTCCGGTCCTTTCCAGGGCAGGCCACAGTCCAGGCAGCAGGAGTTTCAGGTACAGTTAGGAAGTGCCTAATTGTCCTAGCTTACTGAACCATAATGAGGACAAGAAAGTACCAGACTGCCCCACCTCACTGCAATTGTAGTCAAAACAAGAACACAATGTTGGCTGGTCCTTACATTACAAAGTGGCTCAGGAGGTCTGCACTATTAAAACATGACAGCTGTCTTATATAAAAGGATGGAAATAAACAATTTCTTTATCCATTGAACATAGAAGTAATGGTCTGGATTTGTTAACAAAGGTGTATTTAACCTGTAGACAGACATTATGTAAAGAAATGGATGCAGCATCTTACGTTGCTATCTCCATTTATTTGATTTCACCTCTCCTCTAGGGAATATTGCCCCACATCAGAGAAGGTAGACTGGAAGTGTTAGATCTTCTCAGACACCCTGACACAGTCTAGCAGCTTGGTTCAAACTACCTCCTATAACAGCTCGACTTTACACCAGTTTTTAGGAGGCATTTAATTCAGTCAGACTCTCCTCTGACGCAGTTGCACTGACTTAAAATAATTTCTAAGTCAGTTTAGAATTTTGGCAGATAAATCCTAGAAGATCTAGTTGCCCCCAAGAGTCTGTTCTGTTCTGTAGTCAGAAATGTACCAGCCTCACAAAAAGGCATTACTGGACTTTCTGCTTTACCCTCCCAATTCCCAGCTATGTCCAGTCTACCAAACTGGGGTCCTTGTTTGCACATTTTCATCACAGTGTTGCAGCACCTTTTCTGACTCCTCTGTTACCCCTACAGGACATGCAAATGCCACTAAATCTCCTAATCTGGAGTTTGGCTGTGCCTGGAACATGAAGGTGGTGGAATAGGAGACTTCATTGCTCTCTATTGCTCCTGAGCCCTGTAACTTCTTCAGAGGTTTCACACTAGAAGGGACACAAGGAATGTCCTCTAGATACCACATACTACTGTATATCCTCACCATTGTATACCTTGGTGTGCTAGATTCATCATGTCCTTTCATGCAAGCCTTGTCACACATGGAAAACAAGGAAATTTTAGAGCTGGTAAGCATTTTACAGCCTTATGCTGAAAATTGAGATACAAAGACAGACTGTCTACAACCTCCTTCTCAATATGTAAGACTTCCCTTCAGTACTGCTATGAAAAAATACATACAAAACTATCAAAGATGGCATTTTATTCCATCTTCTTGGGCAGTATTGAGAAATCAGAATACACTGATTTTTTTAAACTTTAAAGTGACACCAGTTCTTTTAAGACACATGTAAAACCAAGAACTATAATGGTATTGCCTTCATTAACAGGTATCTGTTTTTTAGCTAGAGTACACTTTTTTTTTCATTAGAGCATATCTTTTTAACGTGTTTGCATGGTACTTCCTGACAAATGGCCCTTTCCCTGTTCAAACTGAAATGTTATGTGCATTGGAGGATGGGGAAGGAAATCAATGATTTGATTAAAATTTTAATTATTATAGAAATCATTGTTTTTGTACAAGCTTCCCCATGTCCCACCCTTGAGCATTATTTGTTCCTCTTTAAAAGTACCCTGCAAATGCAGTTTTGGGGATTCATTGTATTTTTATACCAGCTCTTTAAGCCACTCTACAATTATTACATTTTGGCGTGTGAGTGATTCGGTATTATCTCTTAGGCTTTTATGATCTTGTTCCCTAATCAGTGCTTTTGTGTAACAAGCTAGTGAAATTCAAAATATGATTAGAAAAATGTGACTACACTATCTAAAACTTATACACACTTTTGTATTGCTTCAGCTTTTTAAGTCCTGAGGGAACTGGCAGAGATTAGGATCTATTTCTAGTGAAGGTACAGTTGGGAATAAGGGTGGTTTGCGTAAGTGAATCAACCTTATTATGACAGAAGCTCCAATAGAGATGTGCATTAGAGTATATTGGATTCCGCTTTTGAAACCACAGGAAACCTTTGCATGAGTATTCACATTTCTGCCTGGACTAAGCAAATAGAGTGGTACAAATAAAACAAAAAAAAATAATCTAAAAGCCAATAGTCATTTCCAACTCTGTTTTTTACTGTAGTACCTTGCAGACAGTATCACACAGTCAAAACAATGTTTTTTCTCTGTGAGTGTAAGCAAAACTGGTATAAACCTTTAGCAACATGGTTATTCTCTTATAAACATCCAAATCCTCACATTTAAAAGTATTGCCTTTTTGGAGAAGGGTTCAAAAAATACAGTTCTTATTATGGATTAAAGTGAAAAACAAACAAAAAAGAAAGAAGATGTGACTTTTATTCTTCCTCTTTCTCTGTTACAATCAGGCCAGGCCCCAGGGGAACACAAACAGGACCATATTCACATGTCTACATAACAGAGTTCACAGTTTTAAAATGCTGCAATTATTTTAGCTAGTATAAATTAATTTTAAAATGGATGAGTGGGAGCACAGAAAAGGAAAAAAAAAATATCATCAATGGAAGCAGGAATCCTAAAGAGGCCAGTGAGAAAGGCTACTGGGATTAATGACTGAGCAAAATAGTCTGGAAAAGAGTGAGCATGACCTGGCATGGACATTAAGTCAGAAATGGGAGCCCTGTGGAGAAAAAGAGGTATGTGATTTATAACAGTGCAAGACTGACCAAGCCGGTTCAGGACAAAGGTCTACGTAACCTTCTAGCCTGACAGCGTCTAATATTGTCTCTACAAAAACAATATAATAATGAAGATGAGAAAAGAACATTCTCACTGCTGACACACCTTTCCTGTTTTCAGCAGTTAACATTTTATTACCAATATAACTTTATCATGATGTTTAATAGCTACTAGTATATATAGAGACATAAATTATATATGTATCTATCTTCCATGTAGCTCCAAAAACTCTTTCCAAAACTAATTATTATTTTGGCCCACACAACATTCCAGAGCAACGAGTTTTACAATATATTTATTATCTCCTTCTTCATGCTGAAAGGTATTTCATTAACTTCCATCATATTCCTCCTCGGATGCCTCTTTCCTGAACTGAAGAGGTGTCACCTGATGAACCTGTTCTTTTGTGGAAGACCTTTGTACCTCCACTCGCACTTCTCTGTTTCTTCCTTAGATCTACTATATTCATCTATAGTTATAAGAACCAGAACTGCAGCATTCAAAAGGCACCCGTCCTGCAGTGAAGTAGCGCCTTGATGATTTCTACTTTCTAAAGAATTTGCCCAAAAGGATCAGGGCAATGAAAGATAAGTGTGTAGAAGTTTGAAGAAACAACAGCTGAAGAAAAAGGAGAGATAAGTAAACAGATGTGGCACATGGTATAGAATAACAAGGAAAAACAGGGATGTTCTCCCTTTTCAGCTATGAAAATGTAAAACTTTAATCATATTCAAAAATGTTATTTAACAAATAATTTTATAACCTTTTCCTTTGTATAACACAAGCATTTTAAAATTATTGCTAGCTCAGATATTGTTTCTAGTCAGGGTAACTTGAAAGATGTGTGGAGGATTGTGAGAGAACTTGTGTGGAAGGAAAAAAGAAAAATGATACTGTGAAACAGTCAACAGTGAGGACTCTTCTAATGAGAAAAAAATCCTCATATAATTTTATTTAGTACAATCTGAAAGCTGATTTTAATACCTAACAGTGGTAAGAAACTAAACTTGTCACATACCTGCAAGGACACTATGCATAGGTGTATAAGACACAGATTGAATCCATCTCAGGGTGACAATAACTCAGTGATGAACTGATACTGTAGCCAATTTGTATCCCATGTGAAATAAATTAAAGTCTCTCATTCCTAATTGACAGGTGCCTGAACCTAATATTTCTTTGTTATAAATAAGGCAGCTGCTAATGGGCATGTGATGAGGTACTGGTTTCTGCAACCAGGGAGTAAATTCACAGGCATGCAGGGATGAGATTTCATTTTGGCAGCCATGATATGGAAAGGATTCAAGCTGACCAAATCTTTAGTATTTTCACAGAAAAATCAAAGCAGCTTAGCAGGGGCTTTGTGAAAACTAGCATTGCATTGTGGTGACTAGCATGATGTGGTGACTCTAGTTTAGTCAGCACTTTGGGTAAGTACTAAATAGCACTTTAAAATAGCACTGATTATTTTACTCTCTCAAATTTGTGTTTTAAACAGGACTGGGTTTTATTGCAGGAGAGAAAGTTTCACAGTACTGGTGACAATCTTTTCTCATTCTTCTCCTGAAAGGCAAAATGTATAAATATAAAAGATTAAAATCACATTTTTCTAAAATCCTAATATTTTTTTATAAATGCATTTAAAAAGTGGATCTCTATGCATGATGTGTCATTATTAGTATCAAACATTGCATACAGGGATGGCCAATTGGTCTATATTATGTCTTGCTCCTTTGGCAACACCTAGATGAATCCCTTCAATTCTAGTAAATATGACTCAAGCATATTGTAGGTGGAGAAAAAGGATACTCTATTGCAATGCAAACTATGGGTTTTTATACAACTGATACATACTGTACCATATATATAACCTTCCTTTATGGTATAGCTCTTCAGTAGTATACAACATTTTGTTTGGTTTATCTGTGTACATCAGCTCACTGGTTTTACCACACTTGTTCAAAGGAGAAGAGTCATGAATATTTGATATTCCTGTGCATTTCCTTTTCCACAATATACTCCTAATTCTGCCAGCCTGAATAACTTCATATATACAGTTTCCTGCATCCTACAGGTACTTAGATGATTTCTGAAGAATTTTTCTATAGGAACTGTGTTAGAGCACTCAAAAACTTAGGCAGTAAAGGAAGTTAAGGCTACATTAGGCAGTTCATTTGTCCTCTAAACATTCTTGTGTCCACATGTTAAAGGTTGGACTAGACAATCCTTGAGGCCTCTTCCAACCAGCTATTCTATGGTTCTGTGACTCTATGTCCATAAGTACTGTTCTTTTCTGGGCAGCTACTGTGAAGTGCTATCTCTGCACAAAGACCATGTATATGAAATTATGTGACTTTATTCTCCTAAGGCTGCCTGTGGTAATGGGATTAGATGAGAACCATTTTGCTATCTGTTTTTTTCATGACCCACCTACCTTTTTCTTTCCTAGATCATTTATTACTTTTTTTTTTACTTTATTTTGGTCCTCTCTCCTTTTAAAATCTTTCCACTCTCAGGATATCTGTATTTCCCAAAGTATTCCTAACTCTTGCCTCAAAGTGCTTATTAAATTCATAAAGGAAAGAAATATAGTTATATAAGAATATGTGAACATAATAAAAGAAGCAGCTGTTTTAAAATGTATCTCATAAATACAGCTCTAGTGAGAGTGGGAGGAAGGAAGAATGAGAGGAATCAGTGTATCAGCCCTGGGGAAAAAGTGGACTAAATTAAAAAGGCAATTAAGCAATGCTGAACCTCAACAGTGTCAATGAACTTCTATGGTAGCTAAAAGTGTGACGAAGAAGAACATGCTCACGCCTATTGTTTTAGAAAATAAAGTGTGTCCTGCTTGTAAGACTGTTGTTTTAAGCATATCTCATAGTGTTTCCACTATTGTGTGTGAGCTCAGCAAACATAGACGATAGACAAGGAGTTTTTGGCAGAAGAACAAAGGACACTTTGCTTCAGCTAACAACAAATTGCTTTAATTAAGAACAAATGATCTTGGAGCATTTTTCTGATATATGGTCTCAACAAGATGTCAAGCACAAATGGTAACCCAATGTTTTTTCTGAACAATGGAGTAAAACCTTCATGGAGGCAAGTGTAGTTTATTTGCAATGGTTTGTACGTAGCTCACTTTAGGACACATTTAGTCTTTATGCAGATGAGAAAAAGAACCTGCAGGCTTCATCCTATAAATAAGATTAGCCTGCAGCTTACAACTTCTACAGTAACTGGTTTGGACTTGAATTAAGGCTGATCATTTTAATAGGTAACATCATTAGAATGGTGATTTGTTGAGGATACAATACGATTTAACAGTATTCTGATTACCTTTCACAATGTGCTTTAAATGATATCTTTAGTGATGTTATAGAGATGTTGTACAGCAGCACTTGGCTGTCCTGAGGCTAAAGGTTTATCAGCATTCCTGGTGTATCTATTGATATTCTTATACAATATATTGCCTTCCCCTCCTCATGAAAGAAACATTCAGCAAAAACACAAACTCAGTTTCTGGTGGATAAAATAATGTGAATAGATTGTTACTGAACCTCTAGAAAATATTTATTTTGTGTGTGTGTTTGTGTGTGTGGCTTGTCATTCTCCTTATCTCTTTTTATTTATTTTTAATTTAAAGTAAAGGTCTTCATGCTCAGAAATTAGGAAAGACTGTCACATTGTAACATGAAATGTGGCTTTGGGCTGTTTCAAATTAGAAATGACTGCAATATAGTGTTTAAGATTTGAAAAATTTATTTTGATCATGTGTTCTATTTTCTGTTTAGAGTAGTATGTTGTGAAGTATATTACCATATTACTCTTTGACCATGCATTTGTAAATCTTTATTTTGAAAGTGCAATGTCTTGGCTGTATAAAATCACTTTAGATTTCCATTCCATATGCAAATGTTATCTGATAAATCTAATAGAAATTGGTCAGGCAAGGGTATTTAAAACTCTCACTGGTTCTGCAACACGCGTCTAATACAAACACCTTAAGAAAAAAGATGGAAAAACCAGTCAGACAGATTCAGCAGCAGCAAAGTCTACATATCCACTTTCTGGCAACACCAGAGCAAATTAGGAAGAAAAGGGATGGTATGTTATGCACTAAAACATGCCTTTTGTGCTTCCCTTCCCAACATAACTGAGGTACAATGAATAGCCTAGGGTTAAGTCTGGAGGCTTTTCAAATGAACGTTACTCATATTTATTGTTTCCTGCATTCCTCTGTAATAGCATATTTCATAATTGCATTATTAATGACCCAGGGAAAAACAAAAATAATCAATCATGTTGTCAGGAGAAAAGGAAACAAAGTACTTAGCTTCACAAAGAGTAAGGAAAAAAATAGTTCAAAAAATTGTAATATGTTCAATCTCCATTGCAACTGCTGTGTAAAAGGAAGGGAGAAGGAAGCCTGACTTTTTTAATGGCAATGAGTGAAGCAGTGTCTCAGCTGTTGAAAAGGTAAAAGCTGAATTTCCTTTTAAACTATAGACCAACAGAAATCTATAAGAAAATACAATGATAGTACATGAAGGCCAGAACATGCAAATGGGAATGAAATTTGAACTCCTACAAGCTTCAAAAGGTAGTCCAATGATTCTAGATGCTGTTAAAAGAAACTGAATGACATATACCCCTAAGATAAGATGGACTGGTATCAATTAAAACCTAATAAAACCCTCTGGAGATCATATATTACATATTTTATTATCCAAGATTCTGTGGAATAATCTTGCACTTATATGAAATTATAAGTAGAAGTCTCTAGAATTGAGAGAGTCCAAACTTAGACTTGCCAAAAGCATTGATGATCACTTTGCAATCTGAACTTGAAACCAAGGGGCATGTTATTCTGGTCATCAAAAAGGAAAGCGTTTCTTTCCATTTGTTATTCACATGAAGAGAAAAGCTGAGAAGTCACCAGGATTGTGTAACAGCTTGACATGTGACAGTTGTGTGATATGGCAACTTGAGGACATGTAGCTGCATGCAAACAACTTTTGAACTGCAGTTGATTTTTATGAGGCCACTTAATGTCTCAGAGTACATAGAGTCAGCAATCAACCAACATGATTGTTGTTATGTTCCTAGGGGACAAAGGAGCCTTCAAAGTCATTGGAATAAATGCCTGTCTTTCATATGAAAGTGCCTTAGGAGAATAGAATAGCTGAAATTCTGTTGAGATACTTGGTTTCTTTTTCTTGCAAGGAGCAGGGGCTTTTTCCCTGTGAAGGGAATTTTCCCTTCACAAAAACAAACAAACCAACCTGTTTTGCGTTGATCTCCAAGGCAGGGCTTTGGACAGAAACAGTTTTTAGTGTGTCATTTGTGCTGGCATGCTCAATAGGCCATAACTGTGTTAAAAATCCTATGTAAAATCTGTCACACATGTGTGGAGGACTAACCACCAAAATGCCTATAATATTGAAGCTGTGAAAAGGTTTTGTATTTTTTGTGGTTTTTTGTTTTGTTTTTTTTTTAAACATTTAAGAATCTAGGGGTGATTGAATTTATTTCAGCCAGAGATAGCTGGGCTGTGAAGTCAAGTTCTCCTTGAAACCTTGACAATATACCTTAAACTAGACATGATGCCTGGAACATGCTTTGGCTTAGTAAGCCAAAAAGACAGTGTCCTTGTCTTTCTCTGGGATAAAATCCCAAGTACTGTGTGACTTTCCAGTCAAGGAGAGTTTGGCCTTTGTTCCATGTGTTCAGTAGGAAGGACATTCATTTTCCTTGCTACTCTATCCAAGTGTTTCCTGCTGCCAAAGAATGTAGATTCTGTTGAATGTAGTCATTTCATGGGAACTGACCTTAATTCATCTACTCAGAACGTTAGCTGCTAAAAAATGGAAAAATATTTGGAATATCTTCCCTCTGTAGCATTCCATGTCATAAACAGTAATTTCTGATATTAAAGGCTGATGACAGATACGGTATCAGTCCATTGTTGCTTTTGTAAGATGTGGAACCTAGATGGCAAAGTCTAAGAAATTAGATAATAACTAATATTTTCTTGCTAC
This sequence comes from Actenoides lindsayi, assembly GCA_025331215.1. Lineage (NCBI taxonomy): Eukaryota > Metazoa > Chordata > Aves > Coraciiformes > Alcedinidae > Actenoides > Actenoides lindsayi. The sequence goes on from WTSP01017051.1 coordinate 45,278, forward strand.
TACTTCATTAAGGCATGACTGGAGACAGGTTAGATGTTTGCAAAAGGTGATCAATGCATTGGAAGTTCACTAGGAATTTGTCATTGTGACAGGTGAATGTGTAATTTGTATCCATGGTATTAATTTTCCATTGCATTTCTTCCTATCTAGAAAGGATTTGTTCAACTCTTAGAATATGTGTTTAATCAGTCACCCATTAAATGTTATTTCAAGCTAAAGAGTGTGAGCTCTTTAGAAAGAACCCCACTGACAATGAAAGGTAATAATGCTTCTCTGCATTGCTCGTAGAAAACTATGCTCTGAATACACTTGGAAAAATTTCAAAACGTTGTAATGGAGGTACTGGTCTGAGTTCTTACAGTCAGCATATATGGAATTTTCTTCCTCTATCTCTTAAAGTGTTGCTTTCAGCTGTCCTGTAAAATTAATCTAGGCTTCCTGGACTTCTCTTTCTAAATAGGAAGTTGAATATATTCATGGCTGTCTCTCAATATTTTTCAGCTGATCCGTTACTCAAGGCGAATTGCACTGATCTTCATTTATAATCATCTTTGATATTGCTGAATGTTCAAAATACAAAGCAGCGTGTCCAAAGGAGTGATGATGCTTCAACGCTTATTATATTCAGAAACTCACTTGTAGCAACTTAAAGTACCTTTTAACAATCTAACCAGATATGAAAATATGCAAAAATGGTTGAACAATCAATTACTCTCATTGTGTGTATAATAAAACATTATTTATTTTTTTAAATGTAAACTTATAGAGATTAAGGTGGCAACATGGAAAAGTACCATTGTATCTGTGTTATTTTCCTGAAAATGCAGCAAGCTGTTTCACTCATCCTGAAAATATTTTAGACAGCAGGCTATCATTGGGAACACTATAATCCTATGATTTCCTGGGAAAGAAAGGCCCTCTTGGAGTTAATTCTGGCATATGAAGTAAAGAACAAGAAGAGTTTCTTCAAAGACGTCGGTGGTAAAAAGAAGACTAGGGAAAATGTGGTCCCACTGCTGAACGAGGTGGGAGCCCTGGTGACAGAGGATGCAGAGAAGGCAGAGTTACTGAATGCCTTCTTTGCTTGTCTTCACTGCTACAACCTGCCCTCAGGAATAACTGACCCTGGAAGTAAGAGTGAAAGCCTGGAAGAAGGAAGTCTCTCCACTGGTTGATGAGGATGGGGTTAGAAATTACTTGGGTAAACTGAACACACACAAATCCATGGGCCCTGATGGGATGCATCCACAAGTGCTGAGGGAGATGGTTAAGTGATAGAAAAAGTCCTGTAGGACAGGGGTCTAGATGGTAAGGGGACCCAAGCAAGCTGGCTAATATTCAAGTGCCTTTTCCCCAAGGCTCGAGATCAGAGCATCCCAAAGAGTAAGAAATCAAGTAAGAGAGCTAGGAGACCTGCATGGTTATGCAGGGAGCTAATGAATAAACTTAAGTGGAAGAAGGAAGTATATAGAACATGGAAGGAGGGGCTGATCACGTGGGAAGAGTACAAAGAGGTTGTCAAAGGATGCAGAGATGCAACAAGAAAAGCTAAGGCCTCCTTAGAACTAAACCTGGCGAGGGAGGTCAAGGACAACAAGAAAGGCTTTTTTGAGTATGTTGGAGGTAAAAGGAAGACTAGAAGAAATCTGGGCTCACTGCTGAATGAAGTGGGTTCTCTAGTGACTGAGGATAGAGGGAAGGTAGAGTTACTGAATGCCACCTTTGCCTCGGTCTTTACTGCTTAGGCCAGCTCCCAGGGGTTCCAGTCCTATAAGACCATAGAGGAAGTCTGGAGGAAGGAAGATTTCATATCAGTTGAGGAGGATTGGGTTAGAGAGCAGTTAAGTAAACTGAACATCCACAAGTCTATGGGCCCTGAGGGGATGCACCTTCAAGTGCTGAGGAAAATGGTGGAGGTCATTGCTAGGCCACTCTCCGTAATCTTCGTGATTCAAGCTTAAGAAGTGCGGCTCGGATGGTTGTGTGATGAGATGGATTGGAAACTGGTTGAAGGATAGAGCCCAGAGAGTTGTGGTCAGTGGATCAGAGTCTAGTTGGAGGCCTATGGGAAGTGATGTTCCCCAGGGGTCGGTCCTTGGTCCATTATTATTCAATATATTCATCAATGACCTGGACGAAGGGATAGAGTGTACCTAGAGTGCTGATGATACAGAACTGGGAGGAGTGGCTGACATGCCAGAAGGCTGTGCTGCCATCCAGCATGACCTGGACAGGCTGGAAGGCTGGGTGGGAAGAAATCTAATGAAGTCCGATAAGGGCAAGTGTAAAGTATTGCATCTGGGGAAGAACAACCCCATGTATCAGTACAGGTTGGAGGCTGATCTGTTGG